>QAXK01003694.1:0-18197 GCA_004335735.1 Chlorella sp. KRBP | reverse complement strand
TGCTGCAGCCGTCACAAAAGATCGCCAGGCAGGCCTCGTCAAGCAGAGTTCACGCCAGTGCACGTTGCTTGGTGTGGGTGTGTCGTGGAGCATGTGCGGGTGAGTGAGCGTGTCTGAATAGTAGTGTCTGCATCAATGGCGGATGCGATGCGCTACTCACACACCCACATTCACCCACCCACCGACACGCAGATGTTCTCTCTGGGCTACTGCGTATGGGAGGCGCTGACCACTGCGCTACTCACACATCCGCATTGATCCACCCACCCACCCCGCAGATGTTCTCTCTGGGCTACTGCGTGTGGGAGGCGCTGACGGGCTCGCGTCCCTGGGCCGGCGCCGCCTCGTGCGACGTGGCCGTGGCTGTGGGCCACACGGGCGCCAGGCTGCCCCTGCCAGAGTCCTGGCCGCCGGGCGTCGCCTCGCTGGTGGCGCGCTGCTGGTCGGCGGACCCGGCCATGCGGCCCCACCCCAACCAGGTGTGTGTGTGTGTCATCATCATCATCATCATCATCATTGCATGGCGTTCACGACAGGTGTCATGATGTGTGTGTGTGTGTGTGCGTGTGTGTGTGTGTGTGTGTGTGTGTCGAGCTGTACATCTGGTGTTTGCGAGCAGATGAACAAAGGTGATCACACATCACGCCGCCATGTGCACCCCTGGGCGACCCCCAGCTCCCCTGCCTCTCGCCCCCTGCGTGTCACGCGGAGCTGCAGCTGCCACGTGCACAGTGCTGCCACTGCCGGCATCGTCCTAACACAGCCGCCACTTTGTTCCCTCATATCCCTACCGTGTGTGTGTGTTTACATCTGGCGCGGCGATGTCTCGCAAGCAGATATAGGCAAGCAACACAGGCAGCAGTAGAGCCACAGTGTGTAAGCCTTTCTTATTCGATTTGGTGCTGGTCGCAGGTGATTGCCGAGCTGGACGCTGAGATCCGCACGGCCCTGGCTGGAGGCGTCTAAGAAGCGCACCACAAGCTGGCGCCCTGCTGAGCGCACCACAGGCTGGTCTTGGTGCCTGGTCCCTGGCATGGCTCTCACACACACGGCTGGGGCACTATGGGCTGCCGGCTGCCGCTGCGGGCCTGTTCCGACTTGGCAGGGTGGTTTGCAAAGTGGTGGCTGGGCCTGTCTCTACGGCGGTGCAGCCAAGGTACCC
Organism: Chlorella sp. KRBP; assembly: GCA_004335735.1. Taxonomy (NCBI): domain Eukaryota; kingdom Viridiplantae; phylum Chlorophyta; class Trebouxiophyceae; order Chlorellales; family Chlorellaceae; genus Chlorella; species Chlorella sp. KRBP. The sequence continues at coordinate 17,035 of QAXK01003694.1, read as the reverse complement.
CCAGTAACCGGTTCCTGTCTAGGCGTTGGTGCGACCAGGTGACCTACTCCCTTGCGACGACAACGACGCACTGTGGTGCAGCTGGTGTGCTGCTCTGGCCCTTCGGCCCCCTTTGATACCTGTTCTGCTTCCCCACTCCCCACCTTCGGCCCCCATTGATACCTGTTCCGCTTCCCACTCCCCAAAGGCACCCCGGAAAGAGCAAAAGAGCAAAACGTCCGAAAGTAGGGCTACGGGTTGCCATGGGTTGAGGGTGGCACTCTGGAGGGTTTTTTTGTTCTGGTACGGACTGGATGGTTCGCTTCCTCTGCCCCGACTACTGTGCTGTTTGGTGCTCGTGGCTGCAAGGGAAGCGATGTGAAAGGGGTGAGAAGGGAGGCGTGGCGGTGTGGGCGCGGTGGGGAGTGCAGGCGCAAGCCCTTCCCCATGCTGCAGGTGGGCCCAGACGCTACCCAAAGCCCTGGTGGCATGGATGGAAGGAGGAGGAGGAGATGGGCCGTCACGCACGCTTGGTGGGAATGATGTGGTGGTGGTCATGTTGCTCAGCGCCTTGGGAGGGACGCGTCGAGTGAGTGAGTGAGTGCAAAAGCGTGAGCTGTGGTGCCCTGGTCCCGTCGGTTGGCAGTCAGTTGCTGCGGCCCGTGCAGTTGGAGAGTGTGTGGCACAGTCGACTTCATCATGATGGCCCTCTTGTGGCCTTGACGGTGGTTGTGCACACAGGGCACGACGCAACGATACACTAACAGTTGGTGACTCACTCCCGGACCCGACTGTTGCCTCTTTTGGAATGCGGCGGCGCGTGTGGGCATGTGGTGTGGTGGGTGTTCTCAGCGGGGGCGGGTGTCGCGCATGTGCACATTCAGTTGGTGCGGTGCGTGGGTGCGAGTACAGCATTAGAAGAACTGTCTGCCTGTCTGTCTGTCTGTCCGTCACCCCGAGAACTACTTTCTTCCGTCACTTCCGCCTTCTGCTGGGGTGCATGGGGCTCTGGACAGGCGCCGTGGATGTAGCGGAGGGTGGGGTCGGTTCGCCCTCCCATTTTGCTGCTTCACGAGCCTCTGCATCTGGTCCCGGCCACCTCTGGCACCTCCCTTCAGTTCGCAGGTTGTGACCAATGCGATACGTGTACGTGGTGTGCGACTGCTGCGGCGGCTGGGGCCTCTGTTCACGCGTGGCTGCTGCTCCGTGCGAGTTTGGAGCAAGGGCACACTTAGGCCCGAAGAACGGAGTTTCTCTTCATCAAAGAAGAGGGCAAGAAGCGCGCCCCACACCACCAGGACATTAACAGGGCGGGCGCTGGCTCCCTCTACCGCCAGTCCCCCAACCGAATGCTTCCCTTCTTATGACGACGTGGTGCTCTTTAAACCTGGAGGGCTGCTGCCAGTTTGCTCTGCCCTCTGCCCTCTGCCCTGTGCCTCTCTAGTAGCCCCTCGTGTCCACCGGCAACACAGATCGCGCCACGCTGGTGCCATGCTGTCCTCCTGTTAGCACCTGGGCATTCAACGGGGAGTGGAAACGTGGGGGCATACGTCCACGCCTAGTATCTGCACAATCAAGAAGAGCGGGCCGCCCCTCTGCCGCTCTCTCCCCCCCACACTGTGTCTGTCAGCTGCGCTCACCCCCTCCCTCTGTTAACTGTGCTACACTGCGACACCACTGCAGTGGCTTGCTGAGTCGGGCAGTGGGAGGAGGGTCATGGTGGTGTCACGGCACGTGGTCGGAAGGAGTCGAAATGTGTGCCTCTTTGTTGCCGCAGTGCGCAGCTCTCGGCTGACCTTGCTCTCTGCTGCAACAGCCGGCTGCTATAATCAGTGTCAGCGGCATGCTGCAGCAGCGTAGAGAGAGCTAGGGACATTGGCCAGCAATTGCAGAGATGCAGCTGCAGCGATTCGAACGAACAGATACACAATGCCTGCGCAACCTCAAGACCATGTGGTCAACCAACTGGCCGCAGCGTAGCAGGCACCCAGCAAACAGGGCTTTATTTGGGCAAAAAGCAAGCCTAGCTCACCTCCAGCTCCACAACAGCAGGGCAAGGACCAGCCTCCAAAACGCTGTGCAGGGCACTACAACATGGGCGCCACCTCCTCTTCAGCCCCGGCGCGCAATCAGCTTGTCCGCCAGTGCCTCCAGCTCGTCATAGTTGCTGGTCTTTGCCTTCCACTCAGCAGGGATGCTCTCCAGCCCGCCCTCTGCCGCCAACACGGCGCCGATCAGCACGGCGCGGCTGGCGTTGTCACCGCCTGCCAGGATGTTGGCGCGCACACCGTCCACGTAGCTGCGTGTACGCACAGGGAGGTGGGCAGGGCAAGGTGAATGTGAGGTGAGGTGGCGTTGTCACCGACTGCCAGGATGTTGGTGCGTACACGCAGGGAGGTGGGCAGGGCGAGGTGAATGTGTGTGTGTGTGCCGAGCTTTGCATCGTGCGGCCATCTCTGGCAAGCAGAGTGCCGAGGAGTGTGCTGTCAAGGATGTTGTGTCACTGCGCGTCAGGGCACGTCTACAAGCCAACAAGAGGAAGGGTAAGGGTCAGTCTGGCTTGTCCTGTGCACGAAAGCCCCGAGCGCAGGCCCACACTGGCCCAAGCGCGCTTCCACCCTGCGCTTCTCACCTGGTGAACTTGGCGCCGGCCACCACGCTGTTCTGCAGGGAGTGGGGCAGGCCGCACGACAGGCCGAGCTTGGCGACAGTCTCTGCGGGCAGCAACAGCACAGGATTAGGGTGAGGGTTAGGTGGCCAAGGCGTGCAGGCACAACGCGGCGAGCAGCAGGTTCAGTGCAGGAGCAGGCGGAGGAGGAGGAGGAGGGGAGGGAGGAGATGGCGGTGCAGAGAGTAGGCGACAGACAGAGTTAGGGTTGAGGCGATACAAGGTATCCTCATCACCATACCTTACTTAAGCCATCCCTGATAACTTATCGATCACGTACGCACCGTTGAAGGGCGCGTCCTTGCTTGCCAGCGCCGTGGTGAGCAGCGCCTTGGTCTCCTGGGGGATGCTGGCGTCAGACACGAGCCACGCCACCGCCTCGGCAGCACTGGCACCCTGCAGTGAGCAAGGGTGTTACAGCGTTTTCTATGAGCGTGATTGTACGGCTCATATCTATGAGCGTGATTGTACGGCTCATAGCACTGCGACAAAGGGGTTGAACAAGCCGGAAGCGGAGGATGCCGTTGCCACAACATCGAACAAGCAGACCACGCACCCTGTTCAGCAGGACTAATCCTGCTGCTGCTGCTGCTTCTGCTGGTGGCGGTGCTGCTCCTGCTTCTGCTGCTGCTTCTGCTTCTCCTGCTCCTGCCAAGGCTGGTAGTACAGCCGCTGCTGGTGGTGCTTTTGCTGCTGCGGGATATGACTCACCAGCACCACCTTCTCCAGCAGCAGTGCCCCCGCCAGGCCAGCGTTCAGCGACGCGTCGTTGTTCTGCTGCGTGCGCACCGCCACCTCCACCGCCGCCTTGAAGCCAGGCTTGCCCGCCAGGAGCGCGACAACGGCTGGCGCCTGAAGCAAGACGGAAGGGAGGGGCGAACAGGGCAGGTGGAGGGGGTCAAGGTGTGTGTCAAGGGCGAAAGGGCGGGCAAAGGAATGAGACGGCTTTCTGCAGAGCCTCACTTTAAACCTGTGCCGGGCCTCAACCCTAGCCCCCAGCCCCCAGCCCCCAGCCCCCAGCCCCCAGCCCCCCCAAGCCCTCACCTTGACAAAGGCGTTGGCCTGCGCGTCCGCAGGGTCGCCCGTCTCTGGGTACACCTTGCCCTCGGCCAGCGCGCTCAGGATGTGCCTGCCATGGGGTAGGGTAGGGTTCAGCAGCAGCATGGTTAGGGCTTGGAACGCGTTTTTCCACCAGGACAGAAGGGGGAGGGCGGCTCGCCCCAGAACCACCTTGAGTTTCCTTCACCCTGGCTCCCTCTACGTCCGCCGTGACGCTTAGACCAGACCCCAGAACTCAGCATTGATATATTTACATTCCTAGGAATGTAAAACCCACATGTCACTCACTTGCTGCTATGGTTGAGATATCCCTTGTACTCGGTCAAGGTGGACGCCAAGGACTGCACGCACGACAGGGCACGCACCACATACACACACGGGTTAGTAAGGAGCCGCACGAGCGGACCTGGCCTCGGCCATGCGAGCACAGCCTCAGATCTGTCGTGCACTGAATGCGCGACGTTTGCTCGGCGAGGCCTGGCGATCGTTCGTGACGGCTGCAGCATCGTGACTGCTGCTGCTGCTGCTGCTGCTGCTGCTGATGATGATGATCAAGGCCACCACGACAAACAAACATAAATGTGCAGCCGGGAGCGGAAGCGGCGAAATCTCCACTGGCCCCCGTCCACCCTCTCCTCACCTTGGCCATGGCGGTGCCGTCAAGTGGCTCCACAGGACCAGGGATCACCTTCCTCCACCCCTCCCTTCATCTCCACTTCTCCTACACCTCCACCACCACCCTCTCCTCACCTTGGCCATAGCAGTGCCGTCAAGTGGCTCCACGAGACCAGGGACCTTCCCCTTCCTCCACCCCTCCCTTCATCTCCACTTCTCCTACCCCTCCACCACCACCCTCTCCTCACCTTGGCCATGGCGGTGCCGTCAAGTGGCTCCACGGGACCAGGTGCATCAGCCAGGTACTTGAGGAGGGCGTACAGCTCATAACCGTACGGCGATGGCTCGCCGCTGGGCAGCTACAGGTACCACACGCAACCGCAACAGGCGTACAGGGCATCAGCCTTGGCAGGACGAGGCTTGCGCATTGAAGGGCCTTCTTTACCCTACTTACCCTAAAAGCTGTACACGCACACACGCACGCACCTTGTAGAAGGGGCAGGCAGGTGGCTCGTGGAACTCTGGTGCCTCCCTGGAGCTGGGGCGCTTGGACAGCGCCTCCTCAAGCACCTCGGGCTTGTAGATCCTGAGGATGCAAGGATGAGCAAGGTGTTGGAATTTGTCACAGCACCTTGTGATCAAGGTTGATGCTGCAGCTGCCTGTGACGTGGTGCATCGAACGCCTGAGCCACAGTGTCAAATGTTTGGACGCAGCGTGCACCGAGCGTCCTCTTGTCCCGTCCTCTCTCCCGCTTCCCCACCAGGGCAGGCCTCTATCACCCGCCCATCTCCTCTCCATGATCACTCACCAGTGCAAGCCCATGGTCGCGTAGTCAGCGAGAAGACCGCCGAGCAGGGCCGCCTTCGCCCGCGAGCGGATCACGTCCTCACTGGCCTGCGCGTGGTGGCGTGCGGTGTGCGTTCGGGGCAGTGATGTTGCACTGGCTCCCTGGTTCGCATGGGATGGCCCACACTTGATGGCAGGTTCCGCCAGGCGCCTGTGGTCGGGCAGGTGCACGCGTGCAGCCTCCTCCCCTCCCCCTGTGACTGCTTCAGCTGCTTCCCACGCACCCACTGCTGCGCAACCACCAAGTTTATTCGCGCGCCAGATGCCCCTGTAGCGTGCAGGATGAGGAGAGCCTCCCATCCCCAGATCGGACCCTTCGAACACGCTCTCAGCGCGCCAGCGACCGCGCAATGGCTCTCCTGTAAGCTGCCACCTGATCGCCCAGCGGTGTGAACTTGCCATTGCGATGGTCGAGGCTGAAGCGGCCTTGGTCGACGAAGCAAGCGAGAGGACGCAGCGGCGAGAGGATGCAGCAGTCGTGGAAGCGTAGCAAGTGCGGCGCAGTGCGGCTTGCATCTGTTGTCTTGTCGACTTGTGGGAGCTCGTCAACGTTGCCGTGCATCCACGGGACGCATTACCGCCACACCACGGCCAGGCCGCACAAGGTAATGAGGCCATTGGCCTCACCAGTGGCTGGGGGCACCAATGCTGGGTGCGCCCGGCCGTCCCCGGGCGTGGGGACGGTCAACATCGCGATCCGCGCGTCCCGCGATCCTGCCGGCTACTGCCATCCATGGACTCTGGATGGACGCACACTGGTGCATTAGCATCAGCAGTAGCCTTGGCTTTGCTGGCTTGCAGCCGCCGATGCGCGAAACGCCATGATCACCGTGATCCTCACGAGCCACGCAAGCACCAGCAACCAGCACACTCTGGCAAGCTACAGGAGGTGATCCCTTGCTTCCCTCATCAGAAATTGCGGTGCCGGCGCGCCGTCCTTGCAGGGCGCTCCAGCGCCATCCACTGCTGCTGTTGGCCAGCCAGTGCCACCTAGTGGCCAGCCAGAGGCACACGCGCACCTCCCCACCTCCCCCTGCTTGCTGCGCACGTTCCCACGTTTTGGGCAGGGGCATGCGCGTCCGGCACGATGAGGGTGGTGCCCCCCATCGCCTCCACAGTGTGCCGCGCATTGGCCACACAGATTGTCGATTGGTCTTGCAGCAGCTGCATCAGGAGTGCTCCTGCGACCTCGCGTCCTACCTCGCTCCTCCGCACGCTGCGGCACCGAATGCGGCTCCCCGTGCAGACTTCCGCGCCAGGCGCTGCGGCCTCCAGCAAGGCCAGCAGCAGCAGCATCGGAGCCTTCGCTCCCCGCCCAGTGTCCGGCAGCGTCAGGTCCGCGCTCGTCTGCGCGATGGGGCGCTGATGCGTGTTGGCCCAAACGTGTTTCCCCAAACACGCCATCGCCTCCTCACCATCGCTCGCGTGCAGGCCGCCTGCCGCGTACCATGACGCTAGGCTCCCCTTCAGCAACGCGCAGCAGGCCGCTGGTGAGTTGCTGTGCGCAGGGCGCACCGCCATACCTTGCACGATCTTCTTCATCGTGCCGCACGCCCGCGAACCGAGCGCAACATCCGATGCCCTGCACGCAGCTGCCCCAGCGCGTATTGGACGCCGCGTCTGCGTCACCAAGGCCGTGCTCTCCCCGGTGCGCGCTGCTTTGGCGTGCACTTCTTGACGTCGTCGGCACCACGCCTCCGCACGGCAGCTGCTGTGAACAGCACCAGGCGCGATGCGCTGTGTGGTTCCTCTTGCTGGTGGCACACCCTGCTCCTGCCCTGGGCTTGTTGGTGGGGTCCCATACCTCTCTCGCAGGAGCGCGCCGCCGGCTCCAGCGTGGCCACCAAGCTCACCAGCACCACCAGCAACGTGATCCAGGTGTACCGCTACCCGGGCATGAGCGAGTCCGCGATGCACACCCTGCTCAAGAAGGTGCGCAGTGTGCTCGGGAATCCCAGGACGCCGCAGCCACCCCGCGTCCATACCCGTTCACACTGCTCACACCCAACCACGCCGCCACAATGCACGCAGGCGCAAACCAAGGTGACGGACGCCATCACCAGCATTGACAGCGAGGCGGTGAGTGCGGTGCTGCTTCTTGAGAGGCCGTTTGGTGGTGCTGATGCAGCCGCCGCGAGGCCCGAACGCTAGGCTCACCCGTCCCTCCTCGCTGCTCGTGCCGTGCAGTGCTACAACATTGGCGTGAGCAGCCCGCTGACGTCCCAGGAGGCCGACACCATGACCTGGTGCGTGCACAGCGGAGCCGCCGCACTGCTATGTGTGCCTCCCATGACAAGCTGAGCTGCCAGGCAGCAGCCGCACACCTATGTGCCTCCCAGCAACAAAGCCCTGCAGCCCCGCTCTGTGCCAACCTGGGCAAACCTGGCTCCATGGCGTTGTGGACACAATCCTGTGCTGCTTCAACCTGCGCTCCATCCATCTGGCACATCTCACACCTGTGCGCACACACACAGGCTGCTGCGCGAGACCTTTGAGCCTCAGCTGCTCACCCCCGAGTCGCGCTTCTCCGGCCTGCCCGGCGCCGTGGTGGAGGTGGGGCCGCGCATGAGCTTCTCCACCGCCTTCTCCACCAACGCCGTGTCCATTGCCGCCAGCTGCGGACTGGGCAAGGTCAACCGCCTGGAGCGCAGCCGCCGCTACTTCCTCACGGCGTCTCGCCCGCTCACCGGTGCGCTGCTGCTGCTGCTGCGTGCTGCGTTGCTGTGCTGCTGTGGCCTTGATGCAGCGCTTGGCATCGAACAGGTCACACCGCCAAGCAGGCAGTGGAGCGCAGCAACCACCCTGTGCCATGCGCTCAGCTGGGTCCACGCGGTTGATGGCAAGGCGCTCTGCCTGTGGCGTCATGGATCGGCCCTAACCCTCATGTTCCTCCATGCCCTGGCCTTACACCTCACGCACCGGGTCGGCCAGTTGAATCTGCCTGCCTGCCTGCCCCTGCCCCGCACACGTGCAGCTGCCGAGAAGTCGGCGTTTGCCGCGCTGGTGCACGACCGCATGACGGAGGAGGTGTACGGCACACCCGTGAAGTCCTTCAAGGTCACCACGCCCCCTGCGCCCGTGTTCAGCGTGCCGGTCATGGCTCAGGGCCGCAAGGCGCTCGAGTCCATCAACTCGGTGAGGATAGGATGGGTGGTGGGGTCATCACACGATGGCCATGCTACTGTCTGCCGTGGTGATTGCATATGCCGTCAAGCCGTCAAGGGCCACTAGATGACACAATGCGGTGCTCACAGCAGTATTAGGCTGCCGCACTGTGTGTGGTGAGCTTTACATCTGGTACAGCCATGTCTGGCAATCAGATCACTGTGTGTGACCAGGTCGGCAACGCCCACCCTAGCCGTCACGCTGATGTGCACGCTGCCTGCCAACAAGTGCGCGCCTGCAGGAGATGGGCCTGGCTTTTGACGAGTGGGACTTGGACTACTACACGGCCCTGTTCAAGGACGACATGAAGCGCGACCCCACCAACGTCGAGCTCTTTGACATTGCCCAGTCCAACAGCGAGCACAGCCGCCACTGGTTCTTCCGCGGGACCATTGTGATTGACGGCGAGGCCATGCCCGACACGCTCTTCAACATTGTCAAGACGCCTTGGAAGGTCAACCCCAACAACAGCGTGGTGGCCTTCAAGGACAACAGCAGCGCCATTCGTGGTTTCGAGGTCAAGCCCATGCTGCCGCTGCAGCCAGGCAACCCCTCGCCGCTGGCGCCGCAGCCGAGGGACTGGGACCTGCTGCTGACGGCCGAGACGCACAACTTCCCCTGTGCGGTGGCGCCTTACCCTGGTGAGTGGGGCACTTGCCCAGGTGTATGGTGCTGCTGCTTGTGGTGCTGTTTGTGGGGTGGGTGGGGTCGCGTGCCGGGTGTCGGCGCCGCTGCGGCGGATGTCGCAGCCACCACCACGTGGTTGATCTGACCGAGCGCGCGTGTGTGTGCGAATCGGTGTGCAGGTGCGGAGACGGGCGCCGGCGGGCGCATGCGCGACACGCACGCCACTGGTACGGGCTCCATCATGGGCGCGGGCACGGCGGGCTACTGCACGGGCAACCTGCGCATTGACGGCGCCGTGCAGCCGTGGGAGGACCAGAGCTTCGTCTACCCTGGTGAGTGGGTGCTGCTCAGCGTAAGGGTGGAGGTGGAGGTGCATGGCTGGGCACAGGTGCACTTAAACTGTGGGGATGGACACAAGTGGCACAAAGTCGATCCTGATGGCCTTTCCCTCGCCCCCGCCCTGCGCGCTCTCCGCTCTCGGCTGCTGCAGAGAACCTGGCCTCTCCCCTCCAGATCCTGATTGACGCGTCCAACGGCGCGAGCGACTATGGCAACAAGTTCGGCGAGCCGCTCATCGCGGGCTACTGCCGCACGTTCGGCCAGCGCCTGCCCAACGGCGAGCGCCGCGAGTGGATCAAGCCCATCATGTTCAGCGCCGGCGTGGGCCAGATCGACCACAGGTGCGTGGGGATGGGGAGTGGGGCTTTTGCGATCGCCGCCGCCACGCGCCGCCACGCACGACTTGCAGCAGCAGGGACTCTGCGGGGTGCGCCGATGCACGCAGCGTAATCGTGCCTGCGCTGCGGTGCCCCGACGGCGGCCATCATCGTGCTTGTATGAGGGACGATTGTCGTGCGCCACGCAGGCACCTGCACAAGAACGACGGCGAGATCAACATGCTCGTCGTCAAGATCGGCGGCCCCGCCTACCGCATCGGCATGGGCGGTGGCGCCGCGTCCTCGGTGCCATCGGGGTGAGTGTGCATTGGGCATCTCCAAGCACATCTCTAAATTGTGCGCGGGGAGCACTTCATCAACCAAACATGTGTGCGCACACAGGTCGAACAAGGCGGACCTGGACTTCAACGCGGTGCAGCGCGGCGACGCCGAGATGAGCCAGAAGCTGTGGCGTGTGGTGCGCAGCTGCGTGGAGATGGGCGACAAGAACCCCATCGTGCAGATCCACGACCAGGGCGCGGGCGGCAACTGCAACGTCGTCAAGGAGATCATCTACCCCCTGGGCGCCGGTGAGTTGCCCGCCAAAGCGCGCAACCTCTCGTCCACCCCTCCCGCCCTTGGCGCGGCGCACACACTGGCACATGCATACACCTTGGATTGCCCTGCTGACCGCCTGGTGCATCTGTGTGGTGCGCCTGCGTGTGCAGAGATTGACGTGCGCGCCGTCAAGGTTGGCGACGACACGCTGTCTGTCCTGGAGATCTGGGGCGCCGAGTACCAGGAGAACGACTGCCTGCTCATCAAGCCAGAGGCGCGCGGGGCGCTGCAGGCCATCTGCGACCGCGAGCGCTGCCTCATGCAGGTGAGCCGCCTGGCTGTTTGCCTGTTTGCAAAGTGTTTGCCTGTTTTGCCGCACTCAGCTGCACGACACTGCATCCCGAGGCTCTTCTCTGCCACCCGCCCTGCCCTCGAATTGACCAACCAGTCGTCTTGCCGCCTGTTGACGCTACGCTCTGCAGGTGATTGGCAGCATTGACGGCAGTGGCCGCGTCAAGCTGGTTGACAAGAACGCCCCCCCTGGCACCCCTCCCGCCGTCGACCTGGACCTGGAGAAGGTGCTGGGCAAGATGCCCGACAAGACGTTTACCTTCACGCGCACCGACAACACGCTGAGCCCACTGAGCCTGCCAAGCAGCGCAACGGCAACGGAGGCACTGCACCGCGTGCTGAGGCTGCCGTCTGTGTGCTCCAAGCGCTTTTTGACCAACAAGGTGGACCGCCACGTGACAGGTGCGTGCTGCTGATAGCTAGGAGCGGTGTGACCACGCTGCCTGGCTTGCTGGCACGCCTGGCTGGCAGTGTAGCGCACGTTGCCCCTCCAGGCACACTGGCCTGGGGGAGAGCTGTTGGGATCTTGATGATCAAGGTGCCAATGACTCACTGAAACGTGTGTGCGGCGCGAGGTGTGGGTGTGTGCCACTGGGATGTCAAATATTTCCATGCTAATGCTGAGGGGCTCGAGCACGGGGAGGCTGATGGCTCACGCCACCCGTCTCCCCCGCCCGCCCCAGTGCCGACAAACCTTCTCAAAACAAACTGAGTGATCCCACCCACACCTACACCTGCACCCCACGCCTCCCGCCCCCGCCTCCACCTCCTACCCGCCCCCCACTCCCACACGCACCACCCCATTCAACACAAGCGCACGCACCTCGCAATCAAGCGTGCTGCAATCAAGCGTGCTGCCTTCCCTGCTGCCACGCCCGTCCACTTGCTTCCCCGCAGGCCTGGTTGCCCAGCAGCAGTGCGTGGGCCCCCTGCAGCTCCCCATTTCGGACGTCGCCGTCTTCGCCCAGTCCCACCAGGACTTGACTGGCCTCGCCACCTCGATCGGCGAGCAGCCCATCAAGGGCCTCATCGACCCCATCGCCATGGCGCGCCTCTCCCTGGGCGAGGCCTTGACCAACCTGGTGCTGGCGCGCGCCACGTCGCTGCCGGACGTGCGGGCCTCGGTCAACTGGATGTACGCCGCCAAGATGAAGAGCGAGGGCGCGGCAATGTACGACGCTGCCATTTCTCTCAGGTGAGGCTGCTTGTGTGAGGTGTAGGGCTAGGTCAGCATCACGGCGCGACCTCGTGTTGTGAAACCATGCACGCACCTCACCATGGCACGAGCACGGGTTGCGGCACGGCACGTTGGGAGAGAGAAGGGGAGGAGGCCGGCGGCGGTGAGGAGACACAAACCAGACAACGCCAGTTCTGCTTCTGAACACTCGTGTCGAGACCCTGGAACGCCCTGCCACATCGCAAATCGGTGGGGACTGAGCCACGGCCTTCCTCTCTCTTCTCTCCTCTCACTCGCCCTCACAAGCATACTGAGCGCATCTCGTTGGGCACATGCACTTGCTGCTGTTGCTGCTGCGGTTGCAGGGTGGGGGCTAGGCTGTAACGATGGCCCACTCCGCTGCTATTGCTGCTGGTGATGAGAACCAAGTACTATATTCATGCGTGTCAGCTGAGGGCTAGCCCGATGACGCTAACTTCCTTACTAATCTTCTCTCTGAAGCAAGCAACGCAACGGCACGCCAGGGCATCCAGCACCACCCTGCACAGCACTCTGCACTGTTGCTGAAGCACCGCACTGTCAAAAAAAGCAGTTTGTGGTGGGCAGCAGCTCAAGCTCAATACTACACAACGAGAGGTGGCCCGCTGATGTTTAACCATATATTTGCTACTCTCGAGCTCTCGAGCTGTGACGACCGAACCAATCACCAAGATCGCTGAGGGCTTTATATGTATACACCTCTCGCATTCCCCTCACCACAACCTCGCCACACGCTCACACTGCACCAGGCGCAGCAGCGCACACGCCTGCCTGGTGGTGGTCACACTGCAATTGGCAGACGGCTTGGCTTAGGCGCCACCATGTGGGCAAGTGCTGACGTGGTTCTGACGCGTGTGCGATGGTGTGGCTCTCGTTGCTTGCTGCAGGGACGCCATGATTGACCTTGGTGTGGCATGTGACGGCGGCAAGGACTCCCTGTCCATGGCCGCTAACGCTGCTGGGGAGGTGGTCATGTGCCCCGGCAACCTGGTGGTCTCGGCCTACGTGGGATGCCCCGACATCACTCAGGTGGGTGCCCCTTGCAGCCTCTACCTGCTGAGCCCAATGAGCTCTACCCTGCTACGTGCGCTGTTTAGCTGTCTTGTTGTTTGCTTTCTCTCTCTTTTCCCAGGCAGTGTTGCTAACCAGCTCCCTCGTGCGTGCGTGTGTGCGTGTTGTGTCTCCCTCGTGCAGGTGGTGACGCCTGACCTCAAGCTGGCCTCATCAGGCAACGGCGTGCTGGTGCACGTGGACCTGGGCAACGGCAGGAGGCGCCTGGGAGCCAGCGCGCTGGCACAGGTGCGCTTTGACTTACTTGCGTGTGTGTGTGTGTGTGTGTGTGTGTGTGCGTGCGCGCTTGCAAACGGGGCGGCCCAGCCGTGGCAACCAAGGCAGCACGGGTCAGCAGCAAGGGAAAGATTAGGCAGCAGCCCAGGCGTGTGGCTGGCCCATCGCACTCCTCGCTTGCTTCATTCGCCAAGGACTTTCGAGATGCTGGCCAGGCAACCACCTTCGTTGCAGCAGCGTGCGCGTGCATGCCCTGTTGCCTCTCACCCTGCACCACGTGCTTGCACTGCGCTTGCAGGTGTACAACCAGCTGGGTGACACGGTGCCTGACGTGGCCACGGCGCACCTCAAGGGCCTGTGGGAGGTGACGCAGACGCTGCTGGCCCAGGGCCACATCAGCGCCGGGCACGACATCAGCGACGGCGGCATGATCACCACGCTGTGCGAGATGGCCTTTGCCGGTGAGTGCGGTTGCGGGGTGTGAGTTTGCAAGCTGGGGTGTGCTGGGCTGATGGTGGGCTCGTCGTATCCCATACGGGATGAGTGGTGGGGCAGGGCAGTGGTGTCGATTACATACTTGGGGCAGTGGTGTCGATTATATACTTCGGGCAGTGATTACATACTTAAGGCGGTGATTAGAGTCGCTCGCGTGTCTTGCCGGGGGCTCTTCACCCTCAGCCGTGGCACCGCGTAGCGCTTGACACCGCCGACATTGCTCTGGGCCCTCGGGCCTAGGGGGGCGCCCCGGCTGGCTGTGCGCAGGACTTGCTTTGGCATTGGCCCTACGCCCGCCCGGGTGCCGCGCATCCCATGCCTCTCTCTTGTCAACACTAAATATCCAACAACTATCGACCAAGCTAACGCTTTCTGTGAACCTGCACCACCAGCTGTCACTTCCTTCTCTTCTGCACTCCCCACTGACAGTCTTTGATTCGTGCGGGTTGCTCACGCGGCGTCGCACTAGTGCTGATGGCGCCTGCGCCGGTGTGTGTGGCGGATGGCTGCAGGCGACTGCGGCATCCAGGTTGACCTGCCTGCCCCCGCCCACGCTGCCGACGCCGCCAACGGTGCCGCCATGGCCGCGCTCTTCCACGAGGAGCTGGGCCTGGTGCTGGAGGTGACGAGCGACCGGGCGCAGGCGGTGGTGGCGGCCTACACCAAGGCGGGCGTCACGGCGTCCGTCATTGGCAAGGTGCGGAGGGTGCACATGTTTTTGTTGCCTGTTTGAGCCATCCTCATGCTCGCATAAGAGCAAGGCGTCAATAGCACCGGGAGGGTGTCACCGTCACGGGCCAGCAGTGAGCATTGGGTGGGGCATGGTGGAGGAGGGAGGGTGCATGCGCACGCGCACGCGCAAGAGATGGGTGTGTGTGTGGGCGACGTTCCCGTTGATGACAGCTAGTCCCAACAGTCTGAAGGGCTTTGGTTCTTTGGTCGGTACCTGCCCGCCATCCATGCTGATAACCCTAACAAATCATCTTTCGGGGCTGAGGGAACGCGTCTCCACACACTCTCTTGCGCTCGCACGTGCACTCGCATGTACACCACCCACTCCTCTCCTCCACCCACTGCCCCATGCAGCACAAGCATCCACCGAGCTGCACTTGGTAACAGGTACAAGGCGCTGATGATGATTCATTGCCCTGCTGCCCTCGTGTGTCCACAATCTTGCAGGTGGTGGCCGACAAGCAGATCCAAGTGAACGTCGCCGGCGCCCCCGCCGTCTCGGGCTCCACCGTCGCCCTCCGCGACGCCTGGGAGGAGACCGCCTTCCACCTGGAGCGCCTCCAAGCGTCCGAGGAGACGGTCGCGCAGGAGCAGGCCGCCGTCAGCAACGCCAAGGCGCCCAAGTGGGTGCTGCCCTACACGCCGACCTGGACGCCCGAGGAGAAGCTCAAGAGCACGGACAAGGTCCGCGTGGCGATCATCCGCGAGGAGGGCAGCAACGGCGACCGCGAGATGGCTGCGGCGGCGTTCGCGGCGGGCCTCGAGCCGTGGGACATCACGATGAGCGACCTGATCAACGGGCGCGCGTCGCTCGACTCGTTCCGCGGCATCATTTTCGTGGGCGGCTTCTCGTACGCCGACACGCTCGACAGCGCCAAGGGCTGGGCCGCGGCGATCCGCTTCAACGAGCGCGTCATTTCGCAGTTCCAGGCCTTCTACGCGCGCGACGACACGTGGTCGCTCGGCGTGTGCAACGGCTGCCAGCTCATGGCGCTGCTCGGCTGGGTGCCCGCCTCCGGCACGGCCACGGACAAGCCCAACGGCGTGCTGCCCGACCTCAAGCAGCCTCGGTTCGTGCACAACAAGAGCGGCCGGTTCGAGTCGCGCTGGGTCAACGTGGCGGTCGCGCCCGACTCGCCGGCAATCATGCTCAAGGGCATGGGCGGCGCGAACCTCGGCGTGTGGGCGGCGCACGGCGAGGGACAGGCGCTCTTCCCCGACGAGCAGGTGAGCGAGGCTTCAGATCTTGCGGTGTCAGACCAGGAGCCTGATGGGATTCGTGATCGGATGGGACGCCCGCAGCACCAGGCAGCACCCTTCAACACTCCCCCTGCAGCACTGTGCTGATCCCATAATGCCACCCTCGCTGTGTCCATTGCAGGTCAAGCAGCACGTGCTGTCCAAGCACCTGGCCCCCATCCGCTACGTCGACGCCGACGGCCACACCACCGAGGGCTACCCAGCCAACCCCAACGGCTCCCCGCTGGGCATTGCCGCGCTGTGCAGCGACAACGGCCGGCACTTGGCCATGATGCCACACCCTGAGAGGGCTTACCTGGGCTGGCAGCTGCCATGGTTCCCCAAGGGCCTTCCCATTGAGCCCAAGGGACCCGGGCCCTGGCTCAAGCTGTTCCAGAACGCGCGCGAGTGGTCCGAGGCGCAGAAGAAGTAAATAGCCCTTACAGTAGAGGCCTGGTGGCTGCGGTGGCGTGTTTGGCATATCCGTGGGCGGGTTTTGGGTCGGTTCGAGGTGGTGCGATTCCCCTGGCTTGTGTGTTTGTGGGGCTTGGGTTTGCAGCGCTCGCCGCCTGCGTGCGTGGGCGGTGGGTGGAGGGTGTAGGGTGTCGGAGGGAGAGAGTGAACAGAGACGTGCGGCGAGTTGGGGCGGACGGCTCGGGCGTGTGCGGTGCTGTGCGTGCTGCGCCCAGGACAACGATTGGGGGCCCGGGGGTGCGCTGGATGGACAGGTATTGACGCTGGCGCGATGCAATGGTTGATGACGCAGGGACATGTTGATGACGGATCGATGACTGCGCGTGTCTGCGTGTGACGCTGGCTCCCCTTGCTGCTGCATAGATGGATTGACCTGCGAGCGCGTAGAGCGCTGCAACTTAGAAATGGCTTCTTGCCCTCGCGTGGATTTCTCCTTCTCCTCCTTGCAACCATCCGTTCCCAAGAGAGAGAAAGACAAGTGAGCGCCGCAAAGAGCAAGCATGCTGCCCTGGTCGCTCAGGTGTCTGTGCATGCGAGCGGGCACCACCCTGACCAATCACCAAGGCAAGGAGAGAAGCAGAGCCCTGTGCAAACAAAACAAAACAGAGCCCTGTGCACAACGCAACAACACAGCACGGTGGGACGGTGTACACCAAGCAAGCTAAGAAAGCAACAAGACTGTAGACTGTACGTGTTGGCGGCAACGCCGACAGTGCGAGGGCGAAGATGAAGTGTGCAAAACGCTATGGTGCGTGTGCTCCTGCTGCCTGTGCTCCTCTACTGTCTCTAGCGTTGCGTGCCAAAGCCTGGAGCCCCGACTACCTGACCGCTCTGTGGACAAGCCTGTTCAGGGCCGCCATGTGTGCACAAGTGCCTACGGGGGTGGGAACCGTGCAATTGGCAAAGCAGTCTTCCTCGCAGGGGGTGTGCGTAGGAAGACTTTGGGGTGCTGCATTCGTGTATGTATGTCGGTGCTATAGTGCTTGCTGCAGGGTGTACACACGAGTCCAGGACGCAGCTGCTACAGGTCTTGACGCGGCCTTCATGCGGCCTAACCCTAACCCTAA
>QAXK01003690.1:0-13791 GCA_004335735.1 Chlorella sp. KRBP | reverse complement strand
TCTCTCTCTCTGCCTCCTCCTATATCGCCCCCTCAAGGCTGTTGGATCTGAACTGCGCCCTGCAACAAATTGGGCTGATGCAAAAATTGTTGGCGGACGCATGACTGACGGTGTGCTTCGCCCCCCAGGTCGTTGCGTGATCATGATCACCCGAGCGTCCCAAGGCGCGCCATTGCCTGGACATGCATCTGCCTGGTGACAGCCTTTCGGGCCACCCTGGGCCCTGGGCGCTTATCCCCACAAAGCCGTGGCCGCGCAGCATGTGCCAGCGCGCTCAGCACGTGCCCGCATCACGCGTGCAGCGCCACACGCATGGTCTCGTGAACCATCATCCTGGCCTTTGCAGTGGCTGGAGCGAGCAGGATGTGCGGTTCTGGCCCAGCTTCTCCCTCCTGCTCGAGCCAAGCCGCGCCAGGGCGGCTCGATTCATCCTTGGTGGCGCGCGCACCACCGCACGGACAACAAGGGGAGAGAAACCATGCTGCAGCACGCGGCACGGGACGAGGAGCCCCAGCATCCCTCCGAAAGCCTGAGGCGTCCTTTGCTGTCTGGGTCGCTCGACCAGGCCCTTGGCCACATCACGGCGGGGCTCGTCACGCGTAGGCCAACAGCAGCAGCAGCAGCATCGGCCTTCGCCTCCACCGACCAGCAGCAGGGCACATCCGACGCGACATCCGACTCTTGCTTGGTGTGCGGGATGCGGGCGCGGAGCACCAGGGACGCGACAACAGCGCGCAGCGCGTGCAATGGCAGCATCGCGCTGGAGCTCTCGCGGCACAGCACGCTGCAGAAGGGGCTCGACGACGAGGGCAAGCCGCTGCATCCCAGGGACTCCAAGGACAACCTCAGCGACAAGGAGGTGAGAGCCATCCTTCTGCCGTGCTGCAGCTGCTTCTGTCCTTGTGCTGTCCTTCTGGCCGGCCACGCCACACGCGGTCAACCCGCAACGCCGTGCGGCGCGTCCGACATGCACAGGTGTCCAGCATCATCGCAGAGCTGCCACCGTGGAGGGAGCAGCTGACGCTGCGCGGCCTGCTGGTGGCCATCGTGCTGGGCGGATCGTTCTGCGTCATCACCATGAAGCTCAACTTTGGCAGCGCAGGTGCGCCACGCGGCAGCACACCACACGGCCGCAGCCACGCCTGCACTCTCATGAGCAAGCAAGCACCTCCCCCAGTGACGGATCACGGCGGCGGCTGCCGTGGACCAGGGTTGTCGCGCGTCACATGCGCAGCTGCCGCAACAATGCGGGCTTCCACCTGACCGGCACGTAGCTAGCTGCCGCTAGCGACACCAGCACCAGGGCACAACCGGGGCCTGCACTCACGGCGCATCACGCACTGCGGGCAGCTCACGCGTCTCTCCCAAGGCATCCACACGGCATCATGCACATGCACACGTGAATGCGCACGCGGTGCCACACGCAGGCATCAACCCGTCCCTCAACATCCCCGGCGGCCTGCTCTCCTTCATCCTCGTGCGCGCCCTCACGCGGCTAGGCGCCAAGCTCAACCTGACCAACCGGTTCGCCTTCTTCGGACGCTTCACACCACAGGTGGGTGGCTAGAGCAAGTGTGGGAAGTGCGCCACTGGCTCTGGCAGCGAATGTGTGCGCTTGGCTTGTGGGAACAGCCAAGCAAGTGCGCCCGCTTTACTTTTTCTTGTCGTGCGCTCTTCTTGTGGGCGCAACCTGGGCCAGCAGCTGAAGCGGCTGAAGCGCTTCTTGTGGGCGCCAGCCGGGCCAGCAGCTGAAGCGGCAAAAGCGTAGCAACAGCAGGGTGGCCCGGGTGTCCGCAACCAGCAGCTTGCTCCAAAGGTGTAGGTGGGGGACTCGGCAACCGCCAGCAAGCAGGGACACGGCGGGCGAAGCGGGCAGCCAAACAGGGTCCCGCCAGCAAACGGCCTCACAGGGTGCACCGTCGTTGGCAGCACGTGAAGACGTGAAGCGCAGCACTGCTCGGGGTTGGCCAGGAGCGTGCCAACGGCAGCAGTACTACGTGGGGCCTTCTCACGCGCAGGACTAAGCCAGCCATGACGTCCGCCTGATGCACCTACACCTTCTCTCTTGGTGCCTTCCTCACGTGCAGGAGAATGCTGTCATCCAGACCATGACGTCCGCCTGCTACAACATTGCTGGATACGCCGGCTTTGGCAGCTACCTGCTGGCCATGTCCTACCAGGCATACCTAAAGCGAGTGCCCCAAGGCTGCATGGCTTGCATCTGTTCATAGGACACCTGCCGCTGTGTGTGGTGCTGCTGAGAACGGCTACCCTGCCTTGGCCCAGTGTGTGTGCGCACGCCTGTGGTTGATGTCTCATACCTGCCTATGGTTGACGTGACTGCCCGTAGCACTGGAGGCGTGCCCGAAGGCCAACCAGGCTACAACCCAGGTGAATGCGAATTTACGAGTGGCAAGCTGTTGCATTTGTTAGTCTCTGGCAGCCAGGCGAACAGCACGCAGGAGCCAACAGCAAAATGAAAAGCAAAACGGGCGCAGCACATAGCGCGTGTTGTGGGGCCAGGCCAGCCCTGGCATCACATGCATGATCAGGCAGCTGCACCTTGCCATGCACCTTACCTTGCACCTTGCCATGCACCTGATGCCCCTCCCACCTCATGATGCTTGGTGCCGCGCAGCCGTCATTTACCAGCCGGTGCTCTCGCGCATCTACCCCTACCTGATGCTCATTTGCTTCGCCGGCATCTTCGTCCTCATCAGCTTCCGGCAGCTCATGATCATCCAGTGGAAGCTGCCTTACCCGTCAGGCACGGCCAGTGGCCACATGGTCCGCTCGCTGCACACAGAGGTGCGTGTGGTCGTGTAAAGGAGAGAGCAGCTTGCAGTGGGATAGCCACGCAGTGAGTACCAGTAGCATGCACAGGCCATCAGACCCGTTAAGCAGCAACAGAGAGTCAGACATCCGGCCACGCGCCCTAGCCCAGGTTCACAGTGTGGCCCGGTCCCTGCACACACAGGCATAGGCAACCCTGGTGCACCGGGCATGTGCGGCGGGCCGCTGTGTGACTGAGTTATAGATTGGCTGGCTGGGACCGCACAGGGCGTGTGGCAGATGAAACTTCAGCTGAAGGCAGGTAGACACATGCATGTGTGTTGTGCAGGCGGGTGAGGAGGACGCTGTCAAGAAGCTCAAGCTGCTGAGCACCACGGCGGTGGGCAGCTTTGTGTTTGACGTCTTCAAGTGAGCCATGGGGCCACGGTGCACACGCCCTGGTCGGGTCACGCAGCCAGGGCAGCAACTGGATGCAGGACTTGTGGCAGTGGACCATGGATTGATGGAACTCACCAGGGACGCACTTGTTGGTGTGCTTGCTTGTTGCAGGTGGTTCTGGCAGGGCGCCGACTACTCGTGCGGGTTCATGAACTGGTGCGATTCAGGGCTGGGAGTCAGGGATTGGACAACTGTGGCCCAGGCTGTGATTTGGGATGGGCTGGTGGGAGCCCACTCTGGTCTTGCCAAGCAAGAAGCGTAATCATCTCTAGCAAGCAGGTCTGACACGGAGTGGGGTCTGCGCTGCTTCCTGCGTCCCCTGCAGGCCGACGTTTGGGCCCAAGGCGCTGGCGTGGACCTGGAATTTCGACAGCCAGCAGCAGTACATGTGAGGACGCGCCTGCCGTTGCTTTCCCTCCTGCTGCTGCTGCTGCCCCACTGCCACGCCGTTGTGGCTGCACTGCCACAACACCGCCGGCTGTTGGCTGTGCCAGCGAGGCTTTGCATGGCGTGACGTGCTGTGCCCTGATGCCATGTGGTGTACGAGCGGGCTTGCACATGGACGAGCCACAGCCATACAAGCACGTGCCGAATGGCGCAACCTGTGAACCATGAATCATGAAACATGCGTGTAGTGTGCACATGTGCAGAGGCGCGGGTATGCTGGTCCTGTGAACCAAACTGTGAAACCATGAATCGTGAACCATGCGCGTGGTGTGCACATGTGCAGAGGCGCGGGCATGCTGGTCCCACACGTGGTTGCCTGGTCCATGCTCCTGGGGGCCATCCTCTCCTGGGGCATCATGTGGCCGCTCATTGCGCAGAAGGCGGGCAACTGGTGAGCACGACGGCTCATTCTTGTTCCGTCCCTGAGTTCAGGGGCCACCTTGCCTTGCACCTGTGGGCATGCCTGCTTGCGGAGGCTAGGCACACCCAGGCAGCCAACACTATTGTGGTGCGGGGCGGGCGGCGCGGTGCGGTGTGGCGGACCCATGCCTGTGCCCCACTCACATGCGCTGACGCTGATACCGTGTGTGGCCGACGCTTGCAGGTACCCAGAGGGTCTCAACTCCAAGGACTTCAAAGGTGCGAGTCAAGCCTGCAGCAATTCTGACAAGCTGCACCTGACGCCTCCTCGCCAACGCATGCTCACAGAGCGTGCGCCTCCCTCGCCTCATCCCGGCGTGCCTCAAAGCGCGGCACCAGCATCCCACCTCACCGCGTTTGGCGGATCAGCAGTTTGGCAGTGTGTACGTTTGCTGTGTGGGCGTGCCATGCAAGCCCCTCTTAAACCACACCTGCTGCCTACCTCTAATTCAACTCTCTAACCTGTTGCCAGCACAGGTCTCTTTGGCTACAAGGTCTGGCTCACCATTGCGCTGCTCATGGGAGAGGGCACCTACATGCTCTTCAAGGCGCTGTGGCTGGGTGAGTCATGGTGATGGGTGGGTGCGCGCATTGTGCTTGCACGTGCTGGGATTCAGTTCTCACCGAGGACAGGCCAGATGCCCTGCAGCACAACGCCCCTGCCACCAGTGCGCGTGTGCTTTGCTCTGACCTAAACCCTGTATCTGGCCCTAACCCTAACCTTTGCCCCGAACGCTAACCCATGCGCCGCCGCAGGCGGCCAGCACTTCCGCCGCTACATGCGCGAGCGCTCGGCGAGCACGCGCCTTCCCAGCCACCACCGTCAGCGCGCCTCGAGCGCTGCCGTGACGGCGGCCTCGCTCAACGGCGGCGGCGTGGAGCAGCTGGTCTGCGGCGGCGTCGGCGGCAAGACCATGCAGATCCTGCATGAGGCGGACGAGGGCTTGGTGGATGGGGAGGAGGATGGCAATGAGGGCGCGGCGGCGGGCATTGCGTTTGTGGAGACGGCGGGAGAGGTGAGGGCGTGTGTGTGCGTAGGACTTGCAGACAGGGCTGCAGGCCGCATCGACCAAGGCAGCACGGATCAGCAGCGAGGAAGGATTGGGCAAAGGCAAGAGCATGTTGGTGGATTGCCACGGTAAGGAGACTGAAGGAGCCTGCCTAGAGCCTGGAGAGAGCAGGACTGATGGATGGCCTGGGGAAGGGAGCTTCCTCTGCTCAGCCTTCTCAGCCTGTGCGGTCTTGCGGTCTTGATGCCCATTCGCAACGGTGCCGTGCTGCCTTCGTACCGGTGCCTGCCTGCCTGGCTGCCTTAACCTGCCCGCCTGCCTGCTCGCCCACCCGTCTGCCCACCCACCTGCAGCGCAAGCTCCGCACCACCGTGTTCAACATGTGCACCATGCCGTGGTGGATGGCGCCCGTGGGCTACTGCATCTTTTCCGTCGTGGGCATCGTCGGCATCCCACACATCTACCCGCCTTGTGAGTGGTGTCGGCGGCACGCACCACTGCTTTGTCGTTCTGCATCGTCTTGCGGGCGGTGCCCCTGCTCACACCACCTGCGGCTTGCCTGCGAGTCCTGAGCCCAGTGCCCTGCGAGGCTTGATTCGCATCTGTTTGGAAGCCTCCTTTCTGCATTTGGAAGCCTCAGGAGCTTTATCGCACTGGGGACGAAAGGGGCATGTCCGACATCCCGCACCTGCGGTGCCTGCACAGGCAAGCAGCACAGTACCGAAGCATGTGACGTGTTGCCTGTGTTGTTGCCTGCGCAGGCAAGTGGTACATGGTGCTGTGCGCGTACATCATGGGGCCGTTCATCGCGCTGCCCAACGCCTACGGGGCCGGGCTCACCGACCAGGACAACTGCTCCATGTGCGTAGGCCCTTGTTGGCGGTCTGGCGCATGGGGAGGACAGCAAACTTGAGCCGCAGGATCCAGGTGCTTGGCACCAACAGCAGCAGCAGCAGCGAGGCTGGCATAGCCTGGCATGAGCACTCGTGCGTGGCGTTCGTGGACGGCGCGTGCTTGGAAGCCAGCTCTTGGAGGTAGTGGCGGATGAGGCTGAAGGCCAGCGATGGTAGTACCGATAACAGGGATTGCAGCGGTTCTCTGTTCCTGACCACAGGTACGCCAAGCTGGCCCTCTTTATCTTTTCGGCGTGGGCAGGCGCCGGTGGCAACGGCGTGATTGCCGGCTGCGCCATCTGCGGCGTCATCATGGTCAGCACCACCAACGCCGCCGTGCTGATGCAGGACATGAGGTGAGCACACAGCGTGATGGTGGCCTCCCATAGCTCTTGACATCGAGCGGCTTGAGGAAGCAAGTGCGCCGCCCGCCCGCCTTTTGTGCAGCGCCTTGTGTGCCGCGCCTCACACCAGCAAGCCACACGCGCGAGGCCGCACTTCCACAGGTCGGCTTTCGCACTGCGCACTTCCAAGCCCACCTTGCGCACTTCCAGAGGCCATTACCAGGGCGTACCAAATGGGTTGCGCGTCGCTGTGCCTGCTGTGCCCTGCCTGCCTGCCTGCCTGCCTGCCGCCTCACAGGACGGCCTACATCACCCTGGCCAGCCCCAGGGCCATGGTGTACGCGCAGGTCATTGGCGTGGGGCTGGGCGTGGCGCTGACGCCCTTAGCCTTCCAGCTCTTCTGGCAAACGGGCCTCATCGGCCTGCCTGACGGACCCTACGTGAGTGGGTGCTGTTTCGTTTCCGTTTCGTTGCATGTTGGCGACAGCCGGGCATAGCTGGTTTGGCATAGCAGGCAGGTCACTGCGAAAGACGTGAGACACAGGCGTGCACAAACTGCGCCAGAGAGGGGTAATCAACACACTTCAACAGCTCACGCACGTGCTGTTCTGTGCTGTTTGGGCGTGCGGAATGGGGCTCTTGTGTGAGGTGCTCACTGCCACGCACGGAATCAATCGCCTGCTGACTGTGCTGCCAGGTGCGCATCGCACTCTGACCTGCTGCTGCGTGGAACCACACTGACGTCGCACCGTGCCCTGCTGTGTGGAAACCACGCTGACGTCGCACCCGTGCCTTGTGTGCCCGCAGCCCAACCCGTTTGCCGACATCTACCGCGGCATGGCCATCATTGGCACCGAGGGCTTTTCGGCGCTGCCCAAGTACTGCGGCCTGCTGACGTGCAGCTTCTTCCTGGCAGCCCTGGCCATCTGCCTGCTCAGAGGTGAGCGCACTGCTCATCTGCCTGCTCAGAGGTGAGCGCTACTAGACAAGCAGGCAACCTAGGTGGCCAGGCAACCTAGGTGGCCAGATAAAGTAAGGAAGGGGAACGGAGGGAAAGAAAGGGGCTGCCGGTATCAGGCATGATGGAGGAAGGCCCAGCCGGCCCATAACTGCCTGTAGCACGCAAGTGTGACCCGCCAAGGCATCATATGAGTGTTGCCGCGTGTTTCTGTCGCTGCTGCTGCGCTGCACCCACAGACCTGCTCCCCGCTCGGTACGCGCGCTACGTGGTGTCGCCCATGGGCCTGGGCTTCTCCTTTTACATCGGAGCCAACAATGTGAGTGTTTGACTAGGCCAGGGGGCACGTTCATTGGTTGTTCCACCATCACGATTGCATCAGCCAGCACGCGGTCGTGACGGTGGTGAGGTGTGTGGCTGGTCTGCAGCGTGGCTTCTTGCCCCACAAGACATGCCCTGACGAACCAGCACGCGAACTATTGTGCTCGCCCCACGCGCGCACACGCAGGCCATCGACTTTTGGGTGGGCACCATGATTGTGCACGTGTGGGAGTGGGTGGACGAGAGGCACGCCACCGAGTTTGCGCCGCTGGCGGCCGCCGGGCTCATCGTGGGCGACGGCATCTTTGCCATCCCGTCGGCGCTGCTGGCCATTGCCAACATCAACCCGCCCATGTGCATGAAGTGGGTGGCCAGCAACTGATGAGCGGTGGCGCCTTGACGGCGGCTCACTGTTGCCGCCGCAACTTCCCTGTTTTGCTTTTTCCACGTCCTTGCTCCTCCTGCTCCTGCTCGTCCTCCTTCCTCCTGTGTGGCGGTGACAGCGCATCGCACTCCACCGCCGCCGCTGCTCCTGCTTGGGGTGGATGCCCCTGTGCGCCAGCCCCGTACATCAAACCAACAAACTCCCCCAAACAAACTCTCAACGCTCCGCAGAGAGGCGCTGTGCGCATCTCCAGCTGCGCAGTCGCTGGCAGCCCACAAACTGTATATTCAGAACGGTGGTGCAGGTGTTCTCTTCACGCGATGGGGTGGCTTGATGAGCCGAGGCACCAAGGATCAGCAGCGAGGCAACTACTGTATGCCCTGTAGCCTGGGCAGGCGTACTCGCCTGTCATTTCCGTCGACCTTTCCATGATGACCCATGACGATGAGATGGCAGGCCACGGTTTTGGTGCGGATGTGGCACGTGGGTGGGCCGCGGAAGGCATGCGGTTGCCACGTGCGTGCGTGTACGCGTGCCTGTCGCTTGCATGACGCCCGTCGTGCATGCCAAGGCGCTAGGGATCAGCAGCGAGACACAGTGTGAGGTGCGGCAGCGCTACCTGCTCACCTGTGGAGTAGATGTTATGATTCGGACCTCCCATTCTTGCCGCAGTGTCTGTTCCTTGTCTGTTTGTTGCGCATTTCACGAGTCAGGGTGAGGAGCCCGTGCGTGTGGCCTCTGAGAGCCCTGCAGAACCAGTGCCTGAAACCGATGCTGTCTCGGCAAAGCCCCAGCGCGCTGTTCAGCACAAGTTCGTTGCTAGCGCGTGCGTGTGGCACGAGGAGGAGAGGCTAGGGCCACGCGTTGCCTGCGTGTATGCGCCACTTTCGCGCGGGGGCGCACCGCCGCCGTCAAAGGCTAAGACCAGCCCAGGCTACCACCACTACAGCTGTAGATGGCATAGGTGGACCGCCTGGTCCCAGGAAAAGTGTGTGCTCGCTCGCTGGATCTCCACAGCCATTCGTGATCATATGATGTACCGACTCAAGCCGGGATCGGGGCAGCACAGCGACACACACACACACAGCAGATCCAACGCACGATACTGCGCGCTGCGAGACCACGACATGGCAGCGACTCTGCAGGCGCGCGCACGGCATCTGCATGCCGTGCTCGCTGTCGTCCTCGCGGCGGCCCTCGCGCCGCAGAGCAGTGGCGAGTTCGTCATCTGCCTCATCCCGTCAGAGGGCTTCACCAACTGCGAGATTGGCGCCAAGCCGTCCACGGTGCGCTTTGGGCGTGGTGGTGGTGATCACCCATTCCGCCTCCGCTTCACCTCTTGCTTCACCTCCGCAAGCCAGGTGGACGCAACGCAGCACTTGGAAGCGAGCGCACGCTCAGACCACTTGCTCGCAATGCGCTGTGGTCCAGCGATCCTCACACTCGTACGGCATCCTCCAGAATGTGTGGCCCCTCCACACATTCTTCCTGCTCGCAGTTCACTGGCCTGGAGGTGGAGATGATCAGGTGCGGCCTTCACTAAGTGGTGGCGCAGAGTGATGACCAGTGCAGGCATCACGGGCGCGTTGCGTGTGGTGCCTCATGCTCATCAAGCGTCCGCCGTCGCGGCCATCTTCTGCAGGTGGATCGGTGACCGCATCGGCTGGCGTGAGACGCTGGTGCCCGTCAACAGCAGCGACGTCAACACGCGCAGCTACCGCCTGGAGTGCACCGGCCTCGCCTGGACGCCCCAGGTGCGTGTTGATTCGCATACTGTACTGCACGTGCGTGTGTGTGTCACTTGCGGCCAACTGCAGCACCAAGGTACCAGCGAGGAAGCGTGAGAGCCAGCCCACGCCAGGTGCTTGGCTGCGCCTGCTGCCCACGCCACGGCTCGCCACTGCAAGTGTGACGACACTGTCCATAGCGTTGTGGTATCTCAGTCACATTGCGTTCCAGGAGCGGGCTTGCAATGCGGCATACTTGATCCAGCCTCCGCAAGCGTTCCCTTTCTCTCTCGTCCTTCCTTGCAGGTCAAGGACCTGGCCAAGGACACCACCATCAGCACGTGCGGCGGCGCTGGGGGCGCCATCACCATCACGGACGCCCGGCTGGAGACCGGGGTCATGTTCAGCTACCCATACATGCGCACAGGTGCGCGTGCGTGTGTTTGTGTATGCCACTTGTTATCGGGGCAGCCCGCCGCAGCATTGGCCCCTGCGTCCGCACAGGGTGCGTCAGCGCACCCGATATGCAAGCACGAGCACGCACACGAGTACAAGAGGGGGTTGCAAGCCACCTCTGAACCATTGCCAGGCTGACACGTGGCCAGGCCATCGTCTTGCGAGCCTTGACTCAACACCTGCATGGATGCTTCTCGGTATTGTGCAGGCCTGGGCATCATCACGTACACTGGCAGCGCCTCACTGGACCGGTGGGCATTCTTCAAGCCGTTCCACTGGTGCGCAGCCCGATTGCAGCCGCCTTGCCGTGCACTGCGGTGCAAAATTGAAGTGACGCTAGGCAGCCCACGCCCCAGCTGACCCCAGCTGAAGGCCTATGTGGCGGCACCAACCTGTCCCATGCACCATACCACCTTTGCTGGGCAGGGTCGCCAAGCGCGTGCCAGTGCGCTCCTGCCTGTAGGACTCTGTGGACGGCCTTCATCATCACCATCTTCATCTGCCCCATGATGGTCTGGGCAATCGAGTGGCTCTCCATGCACGTGCGTAGGTGCTTTGCATGACTCAGAATGATCTCAGGGCGCAAGCAGACGTGTGCGGCGGATACTGCTCAGCCTTCAAACACCCTTGCTGACCTTGCTGCCTTGACATGGAAGCTGACCGCCCTGCAGTGCAACCTGCACACACTTGCCCACAGCTATGTGCTCCTTGTGCACACACCCACTTGCAGGGCTTTATCCCTGTGGGCCGTGGAGCACTGTTTGAGCTGCGCCAGGCCACCTGTGAGTGGTGGGCAGAGGGCTAATAGACCCTCCAAGGCCATGGCACGCCGTGTGACGCACCTGCACTTGCACACCACTTGACACCGCTGCAGCATGGCGCTGTCATAGCTCACGACTCCCTTCGGCTCCCGCATGCACTTCACACGTTGTGCATTTGCCTGCGCGCAGACCAGACGATGCTCGCTGTCTACAACCTGCAAGTGTACCAGGTCAACTCGCTGCCTGCCCAGGTGCGCATGATCTTGATCACCTGACGCTGTCAACCAGCCTGTGTGCTGATTTACAGAAAGCGTGTGCTGCATCAAAAGGCTGCTAACGCGCGCTCTGAGGCAGTGCAAGAGACGTGCAGCAAGTTATCTGACCTCTTGCCTTGCTTGCCCCCTTGTGCCTCTTCTTTCGGACGAGCGCAGATTGTGATTTACGCGTTTGGCTTCCTGGTGCTCATCACGGTCTCCACTTGTGAGTAATGGCAGGCACCTCTGCTGCGTGAAGCAAAAGGTATACGCGTGCGTCTGCCGTGGCACTGACACCAGGTGCTCATGCCGCCTGCGCTGCCGCAGACACGGCGTCCCTGTCGGCCGTGCTGACGGTCCAGAACATTGGCAACTCGATCAACAGCATCAACGACCTGCTTGGCAAGGCCGTGGCCACACACACGCCGTAAGTGTCTGTAGGCTTTGTTGGCCACTGGCGCACATTGATGTAGGGCCAGGATGCCCAGGCTCAGAGCAACTGTGCAGCCATAATCATGAACGTGACGGCAGTCTTGGTGGCTTTGCCTTGACGGTGAGGTGTGCAGGTATGCGGCCCGCCTACAGAGCAAGTATGGCCTGTCCATTCAGACCATCGACTGGACCTCAGCGGCGGTGAGCCATTGCTGCCTTGACGTTGCTGTTTTGTTGTTGCATGCCTTCAGTCGGGGCGCCTGTTTGGGTTTGGCTATTCGGGTCCGGGCGGTTGTTGTGTCCGTTGTCCGTATGCCCTCGAGGCCCGCTTGCGCGAGCGAGGCTGAGGAAAGTGAATTGCCTCAGTGCTGTGCGGCTTGACACACCACATTCGTGCGCACGCCGAGTGTGTGCGCGCCACACGTACACGCCTCACGCATGCATGCACAGCGCCACACACAGCCCTGTGTGCATGCTACACACACACTAATCTTCCTCGCTGCTGATCCGAGTTGCCTTGGTTGCCGCGGCTGGGCCGCCCCGTTTGCAAGCGCACACACACACACACGTACTTGCGCGCAGATGTTTGACGAGGTGCTGGCCATGCTGCGCTCTGGTGCCCTCAAGGCCTACATCATGGACAAGCCCATCCTGGGTGAGCGCCCAACCCTCACAGTGCCACAATCATCGAACGCTCCTTGCTGCTGATCCTCAACGCCTTGGCGCGGATGCGGGCTGCCCCAGTATGCAAGAATGACACGCACACGCTGCACACGGCGCCCGCTCAGCGCATGGCCCTCCTGCGCCATTAGTAGGCATCTACCCAAATGCCCACACCCAGGACCTGCCTTGACAAATATAGGGCCTGCTTTGCAGACCATGATTTTGGCGTGGTCTTGACGTGGGTGCCGGCGCCGCGCGCAGATCCCAAGGTTTCCCGCGTGAACGCCGAAGGCGACTGCAGGCTGCAGTACGTGGGCAACCCTATTGAGCCGTTCGGTGAGCTGCCCACACCTTGGAGAATCATCAGCTAGGCGGCCCCTGCCAGCAGTGCTGTGTGCCTTGCTCGCCTGACAGCATGTCCGCCAGCACCCCATCGCTCTTAGACTTTGTCCTGGTCCGTTGTTCTCTGCAGACTTTGGGGTGGCGTTCCACAAGAACCTCAACCGCTCACTGGTGCGTGAACCAAGCTTCAAGCAGAGCACGGCACAGGCCTCAGGCGCAGCCCTTGGCGGCTGCTCGGCAAAGTCATGCTCCCTGTCCGTCAGTTCCACCGCATGCGTTGTGTAGGTGAATGAGTTCAACGGCGGCGTGGTCATCGCCCAGGAGGCTGGACTGCTCGACTCCCTGACCCAAAAGTGAGCCACTCTCCCTGCTGCAAACACGCTTGGGCAAAAGGCCTCAGAGTGCCCAGCCTTTCCGTGTGGGACTGTCGCTGGCGCGGCGTACCCGTATGTGGCTGGCTGCGGCAGCTGACCGAGCATTCCCCACGCTTACAGCCACCGCACCGCCTACAGCTACCCCACGCTTACAGCCACCCCACCGTGACGCCTACAGCCTACAGCCACCCCACGCCTTACAGCCACCGGCATCCCTATGCTGCTTGTCCACGCACTGGCAGGTACCTCACGGGATCCGGCGACGCATGCGGCACCCAGCTGAGCTCTGCCGGCGGCGTGGTGTTTGAGCAGCTGTCGGGCCTCTTCATCATCCTGGGCGGAGCCATCGGCCTGGCGCTGGTGTGGAGCTTTGTGCACGCCTTCCTGCACCTGCGCAGCCAGGGCGCGCTGCAGGAGGAGCTGGACAAGCAGGGCATGGAGAAGACGCAAAGCGTGTCTGCCGTCAAGAGGCTCATGTCCAAGGTGAGCAGGCCTGCCATCATGAAGCTCTACAAATCGTGACCATGCTGGCGACGCCGCGGGTGCAGGACTTACAACAAATGAATCCCAGGTTCCTTGTGGGTCGTCTTGTGGAGAATTGAGATTAGCGATTGATGCAGCCGGCTCATCACGATACCACCTGTGCGTCGTGTTCCATGGTTGCAGTTGGTGGTGCACGAGGATGAGGCGGCGGCACTGGGCAAGGCCTCCAGCAAGGTATGGCCGGCGGAAGCTCTGTGTGTGTTTGTGTGCGCTTGCAAACGAGGCGTCAG
>QAXK01003686.1:0-21862 GCA_004335735.1 Chlorella sp. KRBP | reverse complement strand
CAGGTGCGACTGTCATCAGCAGCAGCAGCATCAGCATCATGGCATTATTGCATGGTGTCATGATGCTGCAGCCGCCACAAAAGATTGCCAGGCAGGCGTGTGTGTGTGCGTGCGTGTGTGCCACTTGCATATCTAGGGCAGCCTTCCGCCGCGTGTGTGTAGCTTGCCAACGGAGGGCGGGCAGCAACCCTGCAACAGGAGGGCGCACTGCAACCTTTTAGGGGTCGCCCGCCGTGCCGCTGCGCAGGAGGAGCAAAAAGTGGCGCTTCTCAAGGAGCGACTGGCAGGGTATGGCGAGGACGTTGAGGCACTGCTCTCCACCATCAAGCCGGATGATGACGGTCCAGGACAGGCAACTGGCGAGCAAGAGGAGGAGGAGGACGGGTTGCAGTGACTGCGTGAAACGAGTTTGGTGGCTTAGACTCACTCTCCTGTTACGGAGTGGGCGGGGTGAAGCGGCAAGCTGGAGAGAGAGAGACTGCTTGCAGTGTGGGATGGCCACGCAGTGAGCACCAGTAGCACGCACAGGCAGCCTGGGACATCAGAATCGTCAGGCCATGCGCCCTAGTCCAAAGGCAGAGTCATGCCGGCCACCACAAATTTTCAAGGCGCGGCAGGCGGGCAATTCATGGAAATGAATGAATGCAGGTAGATGCGGCAGGTCCCTGCATCAGCACATGACGCACAGCGAGCGGCTGTGGTGGTGCCGTTAGGATAAGGTTCGAAGCGCAGGCGTAGGGCGGGCGCAGCGGCAGAAGGCCTGGGAGGCCATGAGAGGAGACGGTTTGGAACTGCACACAGGGGTCCAGGTTAGCACCAGGTAGCAGGCAGCACAAGGGTACCGACGTGTATTCGCATGGCGGCGTACATAAACCAAAAACAGCAAGCAGGAGGCTCTGACACCAGACCGGGACCACCAGGAGGACCTGATCCTGCGACGCAATCAATGCCGCTAAAGTTCAACGCCAGTGTGTCGTGTAGCTAGTACGGACGAGACGAGCAGCAACGACATGGAGCGGTGTCAACGAGTACCTGACAGATGCCAAGTTGGGATGCCTCCGAGAAATCCGAGCCGTCAAGAGTAGTAGAGTCCTCAAGAGTAAACTTCCAATAACCCAAGGCGTTGAGGCCTTGGGTGACTGGGGGTCCCTTGGGGGGAGGTGGAATGCAGTGATTCCGTGCCAAATGAATCATACGATCTTGGCGTAGGCGCATGACCCAGTAGAGGCGGATTGTATCGTGTTTGTCCCCCAGCACACAGGCGTTTGCGAATTTGCCCTGTATCCGAACTGCCGGCACGTGGAGTCGGCGTCGCATATGGCCTTGTACGTGTCGATGGCGTCCTGCCCGGACGTCCCAGTCGTACACGTGTATTCCCCGTTAAACTGCGCGATCCGGTAGTTCGTCGTGAGGGTGTAGCCACTGGTAGTTGGGCAGCCTGTGATGTGGCGGCATGAGGTTGGCCAAGGCATTAGGTGGACTGTTGGCTATGCTTGCATTCAATGATTGCCCAGTGCGGTGAAGGCGAGCGAGGAACGCAGGTCTTCCTAGCCTGGGCACAGCACGGCCTTGGCACAGCACGGCTGTGGCAGGTATTGTTACTCACCCGCGGGTGGTGGTGGGGAAGGTGGGGGTGGGGAAGGCGAAGGTGGCGAGGGCGGTGGAGGCAAGGGGGGGCTGGGCCAGAAGTTGGCAGGCATAGGCCTGCGCGTGCAGAGCGCAGCATTATTTCAACGTTGCAACCACGCTTAACCGCACGGGCCCCAATGAAACCCAGTGAGCACCGCCCTCACCGCCCAGAAGATCAACAACTCACGGGTTGGGAGGCAGCAGCGGGGGCGAGGGCGACGGTGGTGGTGGGTAGGGTGGCGGTGGTGGGAACGGCGATGGGGGTGGGGTGGGCGGTGACGGTGGTGGCGATGGTGGCGGTGGTCCTGGCGGTGGCGTAGGGTTTGGCGGGGGTGCTGGCGGTGGAGGAGAAGGTGGCGAGGGCGAGGGTGGCGGTGGAGTGGGTGGCGGTGAGGGTGGGGATAGCACCACGGATGCCAGCATTGCATCGCACAGGGTGCCGGTGGGGCTGAAGGGATTGGTGAGGGATTGCTGGGGCGCGCAGGCCGTGGCTTTGAGGCCCCAGCTCAGCACGTAACTGGAGGACAGGCTGTCAGCTTGCCAGCCTGGCTGCAGCTGCACCAGGTTGGGCTGGAAGATCAGGTTGCTCGCCGCATTGCTGTTAGGGTATTGGATGACGAGGTCCAGCATGGAGCGCGGGTCCCTTGACCCTGCAGTAAGGGGACAGCGGTGGCAATGCGTGTGAGGTGAGTGAGTGGGCTCGAGCCGCGGCATGTCCAACAATCAGAGTGTGTGTGTAGCTTGCGAACGCCGCGGCATAGCTGCGTCAACCAAGGTTGCACGGGTCAGCAGCGAGGAAAGATTAGGCACCAGCCCAGGCCAGAGCATGCAGTCACCAAGCCAGCATCAGAAGTGAAAGGAAGGAACAGCGCAGCAGGGTTAGCTAAATGAGCAAAGCGGTGCGTGCGCTCTCACCTGCGGTCGTGATGACGGGCGACTGCTGGAAGGCCTGCACGGCAAACCGCTCAGCCGTCAGGCCCAGGTACACCTGCAGCCTGCTCAGCGTCTGGTTGAGGAACTGGTCTTGCCGCCGCGCAGAGATGGAGGGCGGGGTGGTGCTGTAGTTGGTGAACGTTGTGACGTAGTCCTGAGACAGGTAGAAGCGGAACAGCGTCGGCGTGTAGTCGATGAGGCTGATGAAATACTCGCCCACGAGGTCCTCCCCAACATCTCCTTGTGCATGGTTGGGCGTAGCATACAGCGCCGTCAGCAGTAGCAGCAGCAGCGCCACGTGGGCGGCACGGCGGGGGCCCGCCTGCGGCCAATCTCTGGGCCTGGTCGGCATCTTGGTGTTGTTTCGATGCGCCTGTGAGTGGTTTGGGATGCGGTAGGGTGTTCAGGGCGAGTGGGGGCGTGCTTGGCGGCGATACGTTGTACATGCGTCGCGCTACGGCCACCAGCGCATCGCTGCAAGAAGTCACACGCAGCAGCCAACACTGGGCTGCGCTGCAGAGAGGTGCAACAGGTTTACAACAGGAGGGTCTGCGGCTGCGCTAGCTGCCTGCCCCGCGCGTGGCGGCGCGCGTCGTCCTTCGCGCTCGCTTGACTCACCTTACTAGCGCTAGTCAGGAGACGTGAGGCGGCGAGCTGCGTGCCAGGAGCAGCAGCAGCTGCCACAGCGGCGCTCGGTCACCGTCGCCTGGTTGCTGTGGCGCGCACCGTGCCTTGTGCGGCACTCCGAATCCGCCCGCCGAATGGTCGCGAGGACTGCTGCGAGCGAGGGCCCGACGGCAGAGCGCGTGCAGGGCTGTTTTCGTGCGTGTTTTCCTCGCTGCGTGTGCGATGTGTGCGTATACATGATCGTGCCGCCCTTGCCGTGTTCGTGGCGGCTGTAGTAATGCACGGCACTGGCGAAGCGTCAAAGCGCAGTGGCCGCGGCTTGTGCTTAAGACTCTCGCAGCAAAAGCTGTCTGCCTCAGCGCATGCTCGGATGCCTCATGTCAAGCATCAAGGCACGTTGCGACCGGTGGGCGTACCCGCACGCCACGTCACGGCCCTGTGGTGGGCCAGCCCAAGGATGCTTCATGTCGGGTCACCCGCACCTACGGCTTAACCGCCTACCGCTCCCCCACCTAAAGGTCAGGCTGGCGCAAGCCATCAGCACGGAGCGCCTCCCACAAGCGCGGAACCACGAAAAAATGACAATGTGAAAATGGGAGGAATCACTGGCGAGAAGAAATGTGCAGTCCTGTCTGTGAATAGGCCAACCTAGTGTTCGCAAACAGCCGCACAGGGCACACAAGCAAGCGAGGCGTCAACGCTCGGCCCTGTCCGCACCCAACGCCACGCCACCCACATGGGTCTCTCTCACCAGCCTAGCTCTCTCAAAGTCAAGGGTGCTTCTCGCCGCGTGCGCCCTCTCCTCCTCCGCCGCAGCCACCGGATCCATCGCCGCCGCCGCCACCCTCGCCACGTGAATCGCCGCGTCCATGGCGTGCGTCAGGGCATACATGCACCCAAGGTAAACCACGGTGTCGGAAGGGTGGTACAGGTGCGGGGCCACCACGCTAAGCCCTCGCGCCATGAGCCCGGCCTCTGGCGGCAACCACTCCCGTTCCCCTCCTCCTCCTGCACCTTCTCCTCCGCCGCCTGCTGCTCCCGTCGCGTGTGCCGCGGCCCCAAGCACGCCGCCGCCGTCGTTCCTCCACTCCCGCGCTGTCACCACGGGCGTGGACGTGTCAGACTCCTCCGCAACGCTGGCGGCGGCCTGGGAGAAGGCGGTGAAGCCTGTCGGGGTGCCTGCTCGGTGCAACGGGGACAGCGAAGGACCGGTGGTGACCGCCGCTGGCACCGCTGGCACCGTCACTGCCTGTGGACCTGGTGGCAAGTATGTGCCTTGCTGCGGCGACGACAGCGGCGGAGGGTCGGCTGTGGAGGCTTGTGTGTGTTGTGTGGGTGGGTCAGGAGGGGCTGAAGAAGGCGTCCAGGGTGGCAGGCTGCCACCCAGCGACAGCTCGTGTGACATGGCAAGGCTTGGCTGCGGTTCCACCGATGATGGCGTGACGAGTGCAGCTGCCGTTGCCGTCGCCGCAGCGCCTCCAGACGAGGTCGTCACTAGGCTCGCGTTGGCAGGGACAGGGGTGGGCGGCGGCTGCTGCTGCTGCTGCTGTTGGGGAGGGTGAGGGTGGAGTGCGGGTGGCGGAGGAGGGAGGGTGCTGATCCCGGACCAGCTCACGCTGTGCGTGATGTGGCCGTCGTGCTGTGCGTGCTGTGAAGGGCTGTGAGGGACATGTGGCGGCGGCGGTGGCGGTGGCGCATCAGCAGCGCTGGCGCTGTGGTTGTGGTGGTGGTGGGTGTGGAGGGCGTCAATGGGGAGGTGCGGGGTGGCGTGCTGGCCGGTGCGGGGTGTGGGCGTGCGGCTGGCGTTGGCCACGGAGAGGGCCTTGAAGTGGAGCGCGGCGCGGAGCTTGATGTGGAGGGCGTGCGCGGCGAAGCGCAGCCGGGCCACCCTGCAAAGAAGCAGGGAAGGAGGGATCACAGGAGATGAAGCGTGAGTAGGGAGTGCGCGGCGAAGCTCAGCCTGGGCAGCCTGCAAAGGTGCAGGTTAGGGAATGGAAGGCCTCCTTCTCCGTCCCTCCTTCTCGCCA
This sequence comes from Chlorella sp. KRBP, assembly GCA_004335735.1. NCBI lineage: Eukaryota > Viridiplantae > Chlorophyta > Trebouxiophyceae > Chlorellales > Chlorellaceae > Chlorella > Chlorella sp. KRBP. The sequence continues at coordinate 16,646 of QAXK01003686.1, read as the reverse complement.
CCACCCCAGCAGCTTGCTTTCTCCCACCTACCCATCACCGTGCTTCTGCCCTTCACCCGTCAATCTCCTTGGACAGCAGCTTGCTTTCTCCCACCCACGCATCACCGTGCTTTCCCCCCTCACCCGTCAATCTCCTTGGACAGCCGCGCGGCGAGAATCACACGCTGTACCGGGTCTTGGGTGCCAGTAATCAGCAGCTCGCGCGTGGTGCGTGTCAGCTGCCGCAGGCCCACCATCACCTTGCGGATCTGCAAGTGACATGTTCGCACATGACGGGCAACACGCACAAGCTCTCTCTCTCTCTCTATTGCTCTCCTTCTGTCTTCTCCTCCTCGTGGGCTGCTGCGGCTGGGCGTGGCGTGTGTATGCGGAATGCAGGTTCTGCTGACTTGGCGGCCGTTGCACGCACTGCTTGGAACCACTGCAGACCGGCACTGAGCGGCTGCAAGACTTGCAAAGCCATTTCGATTGCCACTGCTGGTACTCGCCTCTGGCTCCAGAGGCCTCAGAAGGTTGCTGGTCCAGCTGCTGAGGCTGCTCCCGCTCAGCCCCATGCCACTGTGCAGCGTCACCTGCGTTCACCACGGGCGGGCAGGCCACGGCGCACCACCTCGCGTCCTGCCCTGACATGCATGCGGCACTCCACAAGTGTTGTACCGGTGGCGGGGCCAGGTGGCCCAGACCCGTGGCACTCTCTCGTGCGCCTTGGTGCGCACAAGCCGCACCTCGCTTATGCATAGAACTCTGCCCATGCTGTTGCTGCTCTCCAGTAGATGCAGTAGCCTCAACGCACTAACAATGCCCTGGCACAAACCTACAAGCGCACCTGCAGCGCGGCCAGCCGGTCTGCCAGCAGCATGCAGGCCGCCATGATCATGTGCACGGCCTTGGGTGTGCTCATGAGGCCGCGCTGCCATAGCGCCGCGTCGCGCGCTAGCGTCGCGCTGATCTCGGTTAGCGGAGCGTGCACCTGGTGGAAAGAGGGGAGCGGCAAGCACAGCGATGGCAAGGTGGCAAGCACAGCGGTGGCGTGAGCAAGTGGCCGGGTCGAGCAGGGAGCTGTGCAATGACGTCTGTCAAAGCACCGCAGCAAGCCTTAGTTCTGCGCACGAACGAACGACCACGCACAACCCACGCGCGCTCACCTGCGCCAGTGACGGAGGAGGAGGCTTCGGCTTGGGTGGAGACGGTGGGGGCGACGATGGTGGCCCTCCGCCTCCCGCCTTCGCAACCGGCGCCGCGGTCCCTGGGCCCATCGCGATGGCCACAGTGGCCGCTGCACCGGGAGGCGAGGCGGACGGGGCCGGCGGCGCTGGGGCCGACGGTGGCGGCGGCTGCGGCGGCAGCGCCGCGGCCAGGCTCGGCGCCACGTCGATCGCGACCAAGCTTCGGGAAGCCTGCTTGCCCACGACAGCGGGATCGGCAGGATCGCCGCGTGCGAGCAGCAGGGTCGCGGCGCCGGTCACGACGCCGTCGTGGTGCTGCGTCGCTGCCTGTCCGAAGTCGCTGGGGCCGTTGTCCTCCAGCAGTCCCCAGTCGTCCGGCGGCTGGTCGCGCTTGAGGTGCTTGATGAACTGGTCGAAGCTGCTGTCGAGCAGCGTGATGGCGGCGTCGTACGAGTCCGCGGTCCGCGCCAGCGCCCAGTGCGACAGGTACCTGTCGCGTGCGGGGCAGGGCCACACAGCGCGGCGTGCCACGGTCGGGACCAGCGCGTGCCCGGCTGTGGCTGGTAGTGGCCACGGGCACTCACCCAACGGCATCTGCCTTGCCACACTAGGCAGCCAAACACCTAAAGCCCAACTCACCATGGTGCAATGGTGTGGTTGATCGCCACAGGCAGCAGCACGCCCCCCACGACGTGCACGAACCGCTCCCAGGCGTAGTTATTGCTGCCATGGTGGCCGCAGCAGCCCACGAACTGGCACAGCGTGACTGAGCACCAACTGATCATGAAGACGTACACGGCGAACTTGAACTGCGTGTGGATGAAGGTGGTCGTGACCCCGACGACGAGCACCTGCGCAGGCACACGGTGCAAAGATAAGGGAAGAGAGAGGAGCAAGGTCAGCCATGATATGAATCGAAGCAAAGAAAGCCAAGCGAGCTGCCTCCCACAGTGTGGCCACAAAGCGCAACGGTTGTGCCACGCTTGCCGATGATCCGCGCAGTTGCCCACCACTGCACCAACTGCCACAGCCACCATCAACACTCTGCACTCACCACGATGGCCGTCACCAGCACCCCGTCGTTGGCATTCTCCGGCTCACGCATCAGCGACCAGCCAAACAGGATGGCGAAGCCAGTGGCGATGATGCGGAAGACAGCCTGGTTCATCGTCGTCTCCACCTGCACGCACGGACAGCTTTGCTTGAATGTTCAGCAGCAAGCCTCCTGCTTCTCCGTCATACAGCAGGGCCACGTGATGGGACAGCTGCAAGAGCTGCACCCGCGGCCACGTGATGAGGCCAGCCGCAGTCACTCACGGACCTGGGGGCGCATGACCACGCTCGTCGTGATGAAGAAGAACGTGGTGGGCGCCGACAGCGTGCCCGGCGTCAGCAGCCCCACCAGCAGCACCGCCACCGACATGGAGATCCAAACCACCATGATGTACTTGAGGGCGGCCTGCACGCGCCTGCTCTCACGCAGCAGCTGAGTCAGCAGCAGCTCGGGCCGCTTGGGAACCTGCTCGGAAGCTGCCGCCACCACCACCGCTCCTGCTGTCGCCGCTGCCGATGCATCCTGGGTGGTCTTGGTGGTGTGGGTGTCGGCGGCTGTGCCGTTCGGACCGCCGTTGGTGTGATGCGCTGCGTGCGGCTTGGTGGGCTCCGCGATGTGGGCGTCGCCGCTGACAGCCGTGGCTGCGATTGCGGCTTTGGTGCCCTTGGCGTCGGTGGTGGTGGAGGCGACGGCTGCGGGAGCCGTGGGGATGGTGGGAGGGGTGGTGGGGGCGGGGACGCGTGCGCCCGTGAAGCACTTCCACAGCAGAGGTGGCAGGTACAGCAAAAGCCACTCCCAAAAGTCCTGCCCGGTCAGCAGAGGCACCAGCTCCACCAGCCACTGGAACGGCGACGGCTCTGCTGGTGCGGTCGCTGCTGCTGCTGGTGCTGCTGCAGGTGCGCCCGTGGCCGCCGCAGCACCCGCCACCACGTTGGAAGCGGGCAGTGCTTTGGCGGCGGCGGTGGCGGTTGTGGCGGTTGGTTTGGGCGGGCGGTTGGCTCGTGGATCGTAGGCCTTGGACACGTGCATGGTGAGGTCCTCCAGGGCGCAGACGAGCTCGTGCGCACACAGTGCGATGTGGTGCTGGGCCCGGAGCTGTGAGTGAGGCAAGGAGACGGGCAAGGCACACAGTGTGATGTGCAGCTGACCTTTTGCGGACAAGCGATGACAAGCAAAAGGACAGGGACCATATCGAGCAGAGCAAATGCACGTGCGCGCCTAGCATATGTACACGTGTAGCAATGCCCTGCTTTTGCGCACGCAAGGCACACACCTTTTCGGCCCGGAGCAAGCGCACGGGGCGCGACTCATCCTCCCGCATCGCGCCCAGCGTGGTGCGCCAGTACTCGCTGATGTGCTCCTGCGCCACGCGGGACAGCACCAGCTTGTGGTGCGACATGCACCGCTGCTGCTTTGGCGCCGCACGCGCTGCCGCCTCTGCCGCCTTCGCCACCCCGTCCTTCCCTGCCTGCTGCTGCTGCTGCGGCCCCGTGCCAGAAGGTGCTGCGCCTCCCGTGGCGGCGTTAGGGTCTAGCGGTGGCGGGGCCCCCATGGCGGCGGAGGAGCTGGCGGTGGGCGTGAGGGTTAGGGTTGTGTGCCCCGAGAGGTTGGCGAGCTCGGCCAGCGTGTGCGGGCAGGCTGCGTTGTTGGCGGCGTTGGCGTCAGCGGAGGGGTGGAGTTGCAGGGCGAGGAGGCGGGCCCGCACTTCGTCGAAGCATGGGCGGGGCCAGAGGGCGACGAGCTGGGAGAGGGAGTGGATGAGGGCGGCAGAGTCCTGCGCAGATCAAGAGTATGCGGTGAGAAGCAGGCATCGGCTCGGAACCAAGCCAAGGCAAGCAGCGAGCGTGATGGCAGGAACAGCTTTGCGAGCGAGCCTCCGCGCGTGGCGATTGATCGAACTCGCCTGCAGGGCGTCGCGCACGGTGGCGTGGAGCGCGTTGGGGCGGCTGGCGACCGGCGCCTCGTCGTGGTGCCGCGCGCCGCCAGCTAGGAACCAAAGCTCCCACACCGCCGGCTGCGCCTGCTGGGACCTGCGGACGCACGCAAGCACGCACCAAGCCGCACACGTCACGACGGGCACTGCTTGCTCGTGCACCCAGCGCGACAGGCGGCAAAAGCAGCGTCCACCCGCTTTGCTGGCTCTGTATCCATCCCCCCGTCGTCAAGTCAACCCGAGGCTTACTTGTTGGCGGGCTTCTTCTGCTTGCGTGGCTTCTGCAGCTTGTGGTGCGGGTGGTGGTGCTTGTCCTTGTCCTTGGCGTGGGCCTCGGCCACGAGCGCCGCGCCCGAGCTCTTGCTGCGAGTGTGGCCAGGCGCGCCGCCGCCGTTGCTCAAGCGATGCTCGCCTTGGGGGGGCTGTTGAGGCGGTGCGTCCTCGTCGTGCGAGCGAAGGTGGAGCAGCTCCATAAGGCCACCGAGGCTCTTGCTGCGGTTGTGGTGAGGCTCGCTCTGGGACGTCCTCTCTGCGCCCGCACTCGCCGCAACGTCGCCGCCCTGCGTCGCAGCGCTCGCGGAATGCGCGCCGCCAGCCTGAGGCGTCGCGTGCTCGCCGAGGTGGTGGCCGTTGTCAGCCGGGTGAGGCTCCGCGGGGTAGGGCTGCTTGCCGTCGGCCGTCGCCTCTGAGGCTTGCTCCAGCAGCTGTTGCTGCAGCAGTTGCTGCTGCTGAGCGATCTCCTTGGCGTCAGCGCTCGCAAGGTCCCGCGCCACAGCCTGCGAGCACAAGCAAGCGAGAACACAAGCTTGGTCAGGGGCGGCGTCAGGGGGAGCGCAGGACTGTTTGCAACAGTCGCTGAGGTCACGGCAACTGAAGATCGCCCTCTGCTCTCTCGGAGCCCACAGCTCACGCTCTGTAGCCTGATCCGGCTTCTGGGGAACGAACGTGGCGGCAGTTCCAGCTGTTAAGCACGGACAGGAAAGACGCACCTCGAGGGCAGCGAGACTGTCGAGCACTGTCGCCAGGCCCTGCAGGACCTTCTGCCACGACCCAGGGGCGAACCGCATCGAGTACCACGAGCTCTGCGCGGCCTGCGGCGCCGCCGCGCGCGGCCCCTGCGCTGGCGCTGCCTGCGAGGCCTTCGCGTCACCCGCAACGGATACGCCCGCGCCGGTCGCGGCCTTGCTGCCGGGCCGGCGGATGAGCCGCTTGAGAAGCTCCCGGAGCGCCGCCCACCCTGACGCGATGACGTGGAACCCCGGCCACTCGCTCTTAGCCTGCGTACACGAGCAGACGCGCGTCAGCACGCACGCGAACAAAGGCTCGTCGCCGCAACGCAGGGCTCCTCAGATGCGAGCGGCCAAGGCCCCAGTCCAACCCGAGACGCGCGCACTGACCGGCAGGAGGAGACGAACCGTCGCCTCCCTCGCCCGCCGCAGCGCCAGGGCCTTGCCCTTTGGCAGCAGCTTGGCGCCCAGCGGCGTCGGAAACAGCTGGAAGAGATGTTGGCGCATCTTGGGCAAGGGCTTGGTCACGTCCCACAGCACCTGCGAAAGTTGTAACAAGCCATCAAGGGCAGGACGACCAACTCACGTGCAGGCCCTCTTCCCTCCTTCCCACCCAACCCGCCACACATCCTCCCACCTCCCATCCCACCCGGCCCTGGCCCTGTCAAGCCCCACCACACCATCTCCGCAACCCCCAAACACCCCAAGACTCACGTGCAGGTACTTGTCCTCCGTGTCCACCTCATCGTGCATCACCATGACGCTCCGCGCCTCTGGCAGGCCACGCTCGCTTCGCCCCTCCCCAGCGTGAGACGGCGTGTCCACCACCAGTCCCTGCTCCGTGCCCGACTGGCCCCTTTCGTACGAAGCACCCAACTGAGCGCAAACACACGAGGGCCAGCAAGAAGCAAGCACACAACGCTGTGAGTACAGTATGCTACGCGGTCCCGAACGCTGCAAGCACATGCGCTTCAGCCGCAGAAGCAGCACGAGCGCAGCAAGCTTGAGCAAACCACACATGTCGTCAGCCCTCCACACTCACATCAACTGCAGCCAGCCCGCCACCCACCGCTCCTCCCGTCAGCGAGCGCGCATACCCAGGCGCCTGCTGCCGCGCCTGCCCACCCGCCGCCCCCTCCGACCCTCCCGCCGCCGCCAGCACTGGGCCGCTGTAGCTGCTGGTGTGCGGCACGGTGGCCACGCGCATGCGCCCGCTCACAGTCCCAACAAACGCCGTGCTCGATTTGCCGCTGTAGCTCGGCGTGGCGGCCCTGTGCACCTGCCCGCTGTGGCTGTCCTGTTCGGCGTGCGTGAAGCTGGCGGCGGGCGGCGGCAGCGTGGGGACGGTGAAGGGCGACGGAGCGTGGAAGGAGCTGTGCGCGGTGTGGTGCAGCTGCGGCTGTGCGTGCGGATGCGGCTGTGCGTGCGGAGGGCCGGAGAGCGGGGTGCCGGGGAGAGTGCCGGAGGCGGGTGTGGGAGGGTGGGAGGTGGGTGTAGCGGGCTGGGCTGGGTGGGGCGGAGGGAGGTGCGGGTGGAGGTGTGGGTCGTGGTGCTGGTGGTAGTGGTGGAGGGAGACGAGGTCCGGGGAGGAGGAGGGGTGCCAGCGGTGCGCGAGGCCCCGTGGGTGGTGGCTGTGGTGTTCGATGACGTGGGGCTCGTCTTGGGCGGGGATGCACAGGGCGGCGGTGCACCTGCAGAGCAAAGCAGGGGCGCGGAAAACGGTTGTGCGTGTGCAGGGCTGCAGTGTTGCATGACGCCTCCTGGACACCCCTGGACAGGTGGTGCAGCGGTTGTGCATGACTCTTTGCTGGTGAGCCAACAGCGCGGGGAGTGTGGCTGGGGTGCTGCGGCGCATTACTGTGGACTGTTGCCAGCGAGACGGCCTCGCACTCACTGCTGCACGGCGGATGAGATGGACGCCATGAGCGTGCTCACTTCCTCCGTCAGCTGCACGGCGGCAGTGCGCGGCACCACCAGCAGGCCCACCACCAGCAGCGCCACGGCGGCGTCCAAGATGGTGAGCAGCAGCCAGTTGGCCAACTGCAGGCACGAGTGCGCGTGTGTGTGTGTTGAGCTTAACATCTGAAGCAGCCATTTTCGGGCAAACAGATGGCCAGTGTGCAGGCAAACACGTACGCGGGAGCAGCGCAGCTCACGCGTGAAGAGCTGCAGCGCGATGCATCGTCTACGCCTGTCCCCAGCCCACACAACAAGTATGCCGGAGCCTCCAGAGCCTCACATTTTCCCATATGTCACGTGCGTCCACCTTCTGCACCGCGCCAATCGTCGTGACGCCGTACAGCACCGTGGCCAGCAGCGCCCGCATCCACACGCCGTCCGGCTGGGCCATCCTGGCCGCCGCCAGTGGCACCGACCCGGCGCATAGCACCACGCAGCAGACGATGGCGCGCGCGGTTGACTCGTGGGCGGTGACGGCGTTGACAAAGCTGGACTGCGGGCACGCGTGCAAGGAGGGTGCAAGGAACATCCAGCAGCAGGTGGAGGCGTGAGGTGCCGTGCGAGCAGAGTGTGCGAGGGGATACTGGGGGTAGCAGCGCCACTACGAGCAGCGATCTTCCTCCTGTCGCATTTGAGATTGCGTGAGCGTAGCAGGCTGCGTCACCGGTGGCGGCGTCCAAGGCGCCCACAGCACCGCCCGCTGCCCCTGGAGTCATGACCACGGCTCACCAGGAGCGCAGCCCAGACCACGCCCACCGGCAGGCTGGTCATCAACTGCACCGCCATGCGCGTGTACGTGCCAATCGTGGTGTCCTGCAGGGTATACACGCACAAGGCACGGACAAAATGTGTGTGCGCACGTGGCCTGACGCCAGCACGAAACTCGGCACGCTGCCGCCACCCCACGACGAACCCACCTTCATGAGAAGGAGACGGGCGATTAAGCTCCATACCACGCTCATACATGACTGCGGGAACTTGAGGGGACTGTGCAGGCGACAAAGCGCAGCGACACGGGGCACGGGTGGGCGGGCGGGCGGGACCCCCAGGAAGCCACACTGCAGCCACAACACAATGCAGCTGCCACCCCCCGCAGCTGACCCACGCCGCAGCGTGATCTGCACGGACGTGCGGCAGCCCGGCACATGACGCGTGACACACGTCCGCGGGCAAACGACACCCCCGCACAGCTCCCTCCAGCACTTACTCGACCACCACTGGCAGGCAGAGCAGCAGCACTGCCATCGCTGTTTGGAGCTCCCATCGCCACCGCAGCGGCGAGCAGAGGCCCCAGTCCAGCTTCGGCAGCATCCTCCTCGTAGGAACTAGCAGCGCGCCTCCGAGTGCTGCTGCGCCTTATTCGTGTGTTGCTTTGGTGAATTCATCGCGCGACTACGGCCGCCGCTCGCGCACAGCTTCCGGGGTGCGGTGTGGAGGCACGCATGAGAGAACGGCAGCAGATCGTGCACATGCAGCGTGCTAAGCAGCTGGTAGGAGGTAGCACGCTCAGCAATTGCTATCTGGGCTCCAGCACGCTCCATCAACCACCGCGCGGCGTGCTTGGCCGCACGGATGGCGCACCGCCAATATAGATCGCAGCAGCAGTAGCTATGGGTCAGCATGACGCTCCATGCTGCAGCTGGAGCCGCCCTGCTGCTCCGGTGCGCCACGGCATGGCGCTCCGCAGGGGTCCGCAGTGCACCCGCACGCGCTGCCTGAACCTCCGCTGCTCCTCCTTTCGCGCTGTTCGCGCAGGAGCACGACCATGCCAACGACAGCAGCAGCAGCAGCCATGGAGATCCCGCTCACCGCGCTGCACCGCTCGGCGCTCCGCACGTGCCTGCTCGCCCTCACGGAGCTCCCGCTAGCAAGCAAGGCCACGACCATCAGCGCTGCAGCGCCTCCGCCATCGCAGCATGAGGCAGGAGCAAGGGTCAGCGCGATTGCCACTGCCCCAACGGCGGCGCAGGGTGCAGCAGCAGCACTACCGCAGCCAAGCAGCCACCACCACCAGCACATGGTCATCATCAGCGGCAGCAGGGCCTGCGGGCTGCAGCTCATCCACGAGCGGCAGCAGATGCAGCAGCGGCACGCCACCACCGGCACAGCGGCGCAAAACCTCGCCCGCATGGTGGCCGAGTGCCAGACCCTAAACGAGCTGATGAAGGTGTGGGACAGCCACTGCAACGCCATGCGCACGCACCACCTGGCAAGCGCCAGCCTCAAGGCGGTGCAGCTGCAGATGCAGCTCAAGTGAGTGGTCGTGCCGGTGGTCAGTAGAGCAGGCGGCAGGTAGGTGGTTGGTCGAGCAGGCAGGCAGGTAGGCGGGCAATCTGGACGGGCTGTAGATTGAGCCACAGGCTGTAGTCTGGCTGCCCTGCAGCAGAGGATGGAGCTTTGGAATAGATGCGTGTTGCCGCGCACTGTCTACCGTGCGCTGTGCCTTCGACGCAGACGTGGTGCAGAAGTTGCCGTGGCTGCACAAGTGCAGCGTGCAACATAGCCTCGTTGTGCTGCTTGATTCAGGTACCACACGATACATTCATCCACGGCCGTCAGGCGCGTCTACCTGGTCCAGGCTGAAGTCGCCCGGCGCATCCAGGTGCGCCCGCCCACGCCACTCACACACACTCGATACCTCGCTCTATGCCTGTGCGCTTCAGCGCTGGGCTTTTTCCTGTGCTCTACTGCTGCCTACCTGTATGCTCATCTGCGTGCCCAGATGTATCGCTCAACATACCAAACGAGCGTTCTGATGCGAACGCCACGTCAGCAGTGCCAAGGGGTAGCCAAGGGAGCACGCCACATCCTGTCTTAGTCCCAAACACGGGGCCTTATGGCAAACCGCTGCACTGCATGCAGGTGTCGAACTGTACCCTAGAAGACCTCCAATCCCTGCTGGTCAGCTGGCACGCCTCTGGCTACACACCTCACTCCGACGTCATCAAGCAGGTGATACAGTGACTCATGCAGCGACTAATATGCTGCGGCTCTGCAAATGTACACGCATGATATGCTGTTGTACGTGACCTGGCGCTGCAGGACTTCTGTTTCACGCCTGCGGTATCCAAACATGAGTACATTATGAGCCTTGTGCATGACCCAGCCTCCACAAACCAGCCTACCTGCGCTCCCTTTCTTTCTTTCTTTTGCCCCAAGCAGGTGGTGGCCCGGCTCCAGCCGCCCCTCTGGGCCCTGGGGCCCCTCCCGCCGACCCAGCGCCCATCCACCGCAACCTCAACCTCCATCTCCGCGTTAGAGGCCACGCCCGCAGCAGGCCTCGCGCCGCTGGAATGCGAAGGGAAGCTGCGCTCCGCCACTCTCGAGGGCTTGGCGGCCATGGCCCCAGCCCTGCGCCAGCTCAGCGTGCTGCAGGGCCCCATGCTGCAAGCCCTAGCAGTGCAGGTGAGAGGGGACCGCGCTATGTGAGCAAGGGCGTACAGCAACCCAGTCCCTCAGACCCGTGGCAAGCAGGACACAATGATACTTGCTGCCTTGATTGATGCGGTCTGAAGCCCCATTTGCAAGCCACACACACTAGGCATTGCGTGTGCAGGTGTCCAGGCGGCTGCACCCGGGGGCGCAACTCAACACGCTGGCCACGCTTGCGCATGAGCTGGTGGCGGCGGGGTGGCAAGACTCAAAGGTAGAATTAGGGTGTAGGGTTGGGGTTAGGGTCTGGGCTCAGCTCTGCGCGTTGTGGCCTGCGCTCCGACTGTTGCAGATTTTCTGCCACACTTCTTCTGTCACAATCATGGACTGGGTGCAGCTGAGGGCCTGGCAGCGCACTGGTGCACACAGGTATACCAGTCCCTCGCCTCCGTCGCCGCCAACACCCTCACCACCTCACGCACCCCACCCGACCCCTCCCACCTCGCCTGGCTGCTCTGGAGCCTCACACATGCCACTCCGGACCCCAGCCTCACGCTCGCACCCGCGCTCCTACCCGCCGCCGCCGAAGTCGTGGCTCAGGACCCCGCGGGCCACGCGCCGCAGATCGCGCGGCTGACGGCGGTGTTCGCGCGGGTCGGCTGGCCGCGACAGCTGGTGTTCGAACAGCTGGCCACGGCGGCGGCATACCGGGAAGGTGCGTGGAGAGTGCCTGTTCTGGCGCGCTACGGCGACGTCCTGCCCTGCCCGCTGCAGCTGTCGCTGAGCAAGGCGTCAACTCTTGTGGTGTGCGGGAACAGGTGAGCCCAGGAGTTGCTCGCGATCGCCACGGTGCCTGTAGGCACGCTCGACCACAGCGCCTGCGGGCTCGTCGCCTGCGCCTTTGCGCGCTTCGGCTGGGGCCACAGGCTGCTCTCCAGGAACCTGCCACAAGACGCGGAACTCTCCCTGAGCAAGCTGCTTCCTGTCCCGCCCCTGTCTGCTGCCTCCTCCAGTGCCACCTCGCCTCCACCGCCTCCAATACGCAGCACCGGCCCACTCTTCTCCCCCTCACGCCAACTTTCCTCCCCTCCAAGCACCCACGCAGCAGCAGCAGCCGGGCGCGTCCCTGGACCGACTCCTCCGCCACCGCCGACGCTGCGACCTGGGCCTGACGGGGTAGCACCAGCCCCAGACAGCGTGCATAGCCAGTGGTCCGTGCGACACCACGCTCACCGCACCTCGCCGCCTGTACCTCTACCCTCCTCCCAGGTGCCCGGCGCGAATGGCATGCTGTTGCAGCCTCACCACCAACCGCCTCACCAGCAGCAGCAACAACAGGTGCAGGTGCAGGTGCACGGAGATGAGCAGAGGAAGAAGAGGCGGGCACCTCCAGGCATCGCACGACGCACGCAAGCCGACACCCCAGCTGCCGTAGCATCCGCGGCGCTGGTGGCCACGGTGCAGCTGCTGCAAGGCCTGGCGACGGTGAGCCCACACGCAAGGCCTGCGGACGGCGCCCTGCCGCCGCTGTGGGGCAACGTGGCCACGGGATCGCTTCTGCATAGGGTAACGCGGCTGCTCGATGTGCACAGGTGCGCGTGTGCCACATGTTTTGGTGGTGTGGGGTGATGCATGCTCTGGCCTGGGCTGGTGCCTAATCTGCCCCGCTGCTGATCCTTGGTGCCTTGACGCGGCGACGGGCTGCCCTTTTGATACGGAAGTGGCGCACACAAAAAGTGTGAGGGTCGATGTACGTCTGCTTGGACGCCATCAATGATTGTTTCGTCTCTCATTCAGGTTGCCCCTGTAGATGGAAGGTGCGTGCGCCAGTGTGCTGCCTGTTGTCTTGCCAGCACTGTTGACCCTGGGACACCTGGCACTGCAAGGCATCGTAACGCGTGCAAGCCGCAAGCTGTGCAAGCCATGCAAGCACTGGCACTGACAGCACAGACCCTGCCGACAGGCTCGCAGTGCCAGTGCAAGCCGTTCAAAGCCAGTGCATGACAGGTCACTGATGCTGTGTCCACTCCCTGGCTTGCTGTCACGTGCGCCCGCAGGTATCAGCTGGTGTCCCGACGAGCGCCAGAGCTGTGGCGGCCGCTTGCGCTGCTGCTCCAGGCCAAGGCCAGCAGCTTCCAGGCAGCGTCACTGGTGCGTGCCATTTGGCAAGGCAAGGAAGGGGAGTCATCATCAGGCAGCGTCACTGGTGCGTGTAAAGGTCACTGGTGCGTGCAAGGGAGTAAAGGGGACTCATCATCATCATCAGTGCGTGGCGTTCACGACAGGCGTCATGATGCTGCGGCTGTCAAAAAAGATCGTCAGGCAGGCCTCACCAAGCAGAGATATCAAAACAAACGAAGGGGAGTGTCTTCAGGCGTGTGTTGGCGGCTGACGCTGCGGATCAAGCTGGCATGGTGGCTGTGCCGCAACCACCTGTGCGTATCACGAGCTTCATGCGAATGTCGAGCTTCACATCTGGTGCAGCCTCTATTGCAGACGAATGACCCACACATCACGAGTAGATGACAAGCTTGACACACACGAATACAGACACGGACTTTAACGTGTGTGGGTGCAGGCTGATGTGGACATGATGGCGCGGCAGCATACGGATTGGATGCCATCACGGATGTCGTCACTACGAAAATCGCGGTTTGCACGTATCTGCCGTGATGCATGCAGGCTGATGTGGACGTGGCGCAGCAGGTGGCGCAATGCCTCCTCGCCGCCGACCGTCCACCAGCACCCCTGCAGCAACAACAACAAACCACGCCACCCCACACTGGCGCACCGGCACCCGCAGCGGGCACTGCCACTGCTGCTGCCAGCACTCGCAACAAAAGCGCAACATCAGCAACAACAGCGGCAGCGGCAGCAGCAACAACAACGGCAGCGGCAGCAGCAACAACAGCGGTGGCGGTGGCCAGTGGAGAGGCCTTTGAACCAGGGCGCGTGCAGCAGCGGTACCTGGCGGATTGCTGGATGGCCCTGATAGAGTTTGAGGCGTACGCTCATCCGCCGCTGGGCGTCGCTGCGCCTGCCAGCGCAACGCGCAGCACTGATGGGCGTTCTCTGGGCCCTTCTGCTGGACAGCCTTCGTCTCGCTCTGGCTCCCTGTCCTCCTCCGCCGCCACCACCACGCCAGTGCGGATTCCTGCTGACTCTGGGGCAGCAGGGCAGCCGGCGTCATCATTGCAGGAGGAGGCGGGATGGGGACTGGGGATGGAGGTTGGAGAGAACGTTGGGCAGGCGGCGGTGGTGTTGGATTCGCCGCCGCCGGCGCTGCTGCGTGCGGTGCAGCAGGGCCAGGTGCCGAGGTGGCGGCTCTGCGAGCTGCTAGGCCACCTTGCGCTTTTGGGGCGGGTCAGTCCTCCCGCCAGCCCTAGGCAGCAACAGGAGCGGGGCCGGGAGAAGCAGAAGCAGAATCAGTGCAGCAGCAGCAGCAGTGCAGGTGGCGGCGGACCGGGCCCCACGCAGCAGCATCTCCACGATGCTGCTGGCAGCACGGACGCGCCTTGGTGGCCGTTGGTGGAGGCCTGCCTGCTTCAACTCCGGGACGCCGCCCCCGCCCCTCGCCCATTCTTTCGCTCACTCAAGCGCCGCAACAGCAGCAGCAGCGGCGGCGGCGGCGGCGGCAGCAGCCGTGGCACGGTAGGATGCCAGGCGCCTCGTTCCGCGTCCGGCGACGGCAGCGGTGGCGGAGGTGGGCGGGGAGGCGGGGAGTGCACGAGCGAGGGCGTGGCGGCTGAGGCGCTGCAGGCGGTGATGGGGCACTTGCTGCGCCTGCCAGGCAGGAACACGCCAGCTGGGCTGGTAAAGGCGACCTGGGCTAGGCTGATGGAGGAGCCGGTGCTGGCCACCTGCCCTGGCGGCTCTGCTTCATCGCCCAGGGATGGTCCGGTGCGCGAGGCAGGCAAGGTCGGTGGCGGACGGTGGCGGTGGTACGCGGCGCTTGGGTCGTCCGTGGGGGCGGCCGCGCAGGAACTGCTCAGGGAGGGTGGAGACGGGAGAGGCGGAGGAGGAGGAGGAGGAGCGGGCGGGGCGTCGGCGGGCGCGCTGACGGCGGATGATGGCGTGCAGCTGTCGGAGGTCCACCTGGCTCGTCTGTACCAGGTGCGCGCTTGGCTTTTGCGCATGACTTAAGCTTCTGCCGTGGCAGGTGTTGGGCGTCTCTCTCTACACGTGTCTCTAAGAGTTTTTAAGCTGTCTTCTAGGGCTTCCAAGGATGCCGCCGAGCCGCTGCGCAGCTGACGCGTGATTGTCGTGTGCGTGCGCTGCTGCGTGGGGCGCAGTGCTTCCTGGCCGCCAGGCTGCAGGGCGCAGAGCAGGCCTTTGCCTCAGCGCTGTCCCACCCGGAGCTGCTGAATCGCGCCAAGGAGGCGTGGGAGGCGGCGCAGCCCACCATGCGCGGGAGCGTCGTGCGTGTGAGTACGTCGCATGCTTGGTAGCAGTGGGTCAGAGAGGGAGGGAGGGAGAGAGGGAAAGAGGGAAAGAGAGAGAGAGAGGGAAGGACAGAGAGCGAGGGGGGAATAGAGCGAAGGTGGGAGACAGAGGGAGCAAGGGGGAGAGGGAGCGGGAGTGAGAGACCGCTTACATAGTAGGACAGCCTCGTGCTGGACCAATCAGCACGTGGAGAATGGGAGAGTGCTTTTCGTGGGTCAGTCGGTCGGCAGCGGCGCTCCCATTCCCACTCTCACGCCAGGAATGAAACGTGTTTGGCTGCAGGAGTTGGAGGACACCGTGGACCAGATGTGCATCCCGCTGCTGGACCCCACGGATGCGAAGTGGGTGAGTGCGCAGACTGCTGGTCCCGTTCTGACCAGTCTTGTCGCCACCTGCGCTGTTCGCGGGAGCAGGGGCGCCTGGGTTGGAATGGTGGCCGGATTGGCCCGGGTCACGACCTGAGACGACAGCACAAGAGGCGGTGATGGCTGGTGGTTGAAACACTGCGCAGGACTGCCCAGTGCCGGTGCAAGTGCTCGTGTGGCACGAGGACCGTTCCGTGGAGCTCGAGGTGCTCCAGCCGGACCGCGTGGTGGTCCTCTCGGGCATCGGCCAGCCGCAAGGCAGCGCGCAGTGGTCGCAGGCGCCGGGCAGCGAGTCGCGGCTGCGCTCGCGCCTGCTCGAGGCGTGCGGGATCCGGCACGTGGTCATCACGCCGGCGCAGTGGGAGGCGTGCCGTGACGGCTTGGCGCGCTGGCGGCGGGCACCCGGCGCGGCGCATCGGGCTCGCGACGGGTACGCGCGGTCGCAGAGCCCTGGCGGCGGTGGGAAGGAGAGGGCCACGGAGCCGACGGCGCTGCTGACGCGCCTGCTGAGGCAAGCAGTGGTGCACGATCGCGCCAGGCGTCAAGGTGCTGCTGGCCCAGACTTGTGAGCCTTGCTCTGCTGGTCTGCATGGTCCGGAACTTCAAAAATTGAGTCGAGATCCAAGTCCAAGCGGCAAGTCAGCAGCAAGTGCGCACCGCACCTCAGCGAATAGCCATCAATCGAGGGCGCAAGGGAGTGTCCGACGCAGGAAACGACTTCGCGGGTCGCACAAGTCGCGCGGTGCGGGTACTACTACCGCGCACGCGAGCTAGACCTAGCGCGCTACAGAGGCCCTCGGAGGCGGACGAAGCGCGGGAACGCTGGGCGGGCCGTCAGCGGGGCGACTAAGCACCACGACGCTTGGCGCCACCATGACCGGCACTGCTTGTGTGAGCTCGGGAGCGATCGCCAGCTTCGGTGCCCCTCCTGGTGCCGCCTTGTCCGCCGCCGTGTCGCTGGCATCGCTGCCCTGGCGCAGCGCATCAGGAGCTTGCCTGCGTGGTGCAGCAGGCGTTGCGTATCCGAGTCGTCACCATCGTCTCGCGTGGCCACTCCATCGTTCGCAGCTCTGCCGTGTGCAGGGCGACACACCGGTTGAGCCGTCTGATGCGTCAAGACGCGGGAAGACATCATCCCACCCCCTCCAACCACTGACAGTATGCAAAGCACATACATGCGTTGTGCCACACACAGGTGCCGTCCCGCAGTGGCCTGACGCCCCACTATGCACACACATACGCACCCGGCGGCGGCCTATGCACGCATACACGGTGGCTCGGTGACTGCATGCTCTGGCCTGGGCTGGTGCCTAATCTTCCTCGCTGCTGGTCCGTGCTGCCTGGGTT
>QAXK01003684.1:0-12159 GCA_004335735.1 Chlorella sp. KRBP | reverse complement strand
ATCATCATTGCGTGGCGTTCACGACAGGTGTCATGACGCTGCAGCCGTCACAAAAGATCGCCAGGCAGGCCTCGTCAAGCAGAGTTCACGACAGGTGTCATGACGCTGCAGCCGTCACAAAAGATCGCCAGGCAGGCCGCTTCACCTGCCAGGTCGTTGACGGCCGAGCGTGAAAAGGACCCCGTGGTGGTGTAGGCGTTGAAGGCAGCGCCCGCACTGCGCACGTGGCACGCAAAAGTGGGTGTGAGTCAAGCCTCTTGCACGCACAGCACCTGTGTGGGCTGCACCAGCTCATCACAAACGCGCACGCACACAGTGTGCCCGCCAGTGGCGCAATTTGTTGGAGCAGGCAGGCACGCTGACACCTCGAAGGTGCCAGGCACTCACAAGTTTGCCAGGCCCAGTCCCACAATCTCCAGGTTGTAGTTGAGCTCGTATCCGTTCTTGCGCGCCAGCGCCCTGGCAATGGACGTGGACTCGAGCAGGTCCACCTGCATGCACACGCGCAAGTGGTAGGGCTTAGGGCTTGCGTGATGAGGCAGCCAAGGTACTAGTAAGCACACAATGAAGGCGGCAGCGCGTTGAGTGCTGGCACGGGCGCAGCGGCCACTCCGCAGTCCTACTAAGCTCGGTTCAGGACGGCACTTTAGCAGGACGCTTCAGGCGTCCAGAGAAGCAGCCAGCAGCAGCGGGTCGCCACGCACCAGCATGACGACGATGGCAATGGGCAGCAGCTGTCCCACCTCCTCGACAGGCACCCACCACGACACGGTGGGCTTGGGCAGGCCTGTGAGAGGGGCACACACTCGGGCATACGCCGCTCACATTGGAACTATGAGTGGCTCCTACACAGCTCACATTGCAACTATGAGTGGCTCCTACACAGCTCACATTGGAACTATGAGTGGCTCCAACACAGCTCAACACACACTGCCTGGGTGGCGTTGTGGTGCAGTGCGCAGGACTCCGGGCGAAGCGGTGGCGCTAGTGTGCACACCCTATGCACGCACACAGCGTTCGCACCTGCAGGAATCGACCCAATGACCGAGATGCCCTTGTTGTCCACTCCCCCGATAATGACCGTGAGCAGCCCGATGATGCACGCCGTGATGGGCCCCAGCGTGCGCAGGAAGGCCAGCTTGCGGTACCGCTTGCCCAGCTCCTTCATCACCACCATCATGATGAGCAGCGTGCTGCCCATGATGAACTCCTGCCACCTGCAGGGGCGCAAGGGGCGCGGCATGAGCATCCAAATCAAGCCTCCCACTTGGCGTGCGGTTGCAAAAACCTCACGGAAGCACGCACACCGTCGCTGTCTTGGGGAGGCAAGGGACAGCGCCAGCGCCCTTCCCATCTGACCGCGTTAAAGAGTAAGGGCTGAGTAAGGAGAGCAGGTTGCCACAGCAGGTCGCGCCGCCGCCGAAACTCACTGGAAGTTGCGCGCGTACTGAATGTACTGCCCCAGGATGAGGTACAACGTGTCCTTCTCCGGCTTGATGTTGTACCCCAGGATGTACTTGACCTGCAGGGAGGATCAGATAGTGCACGCGCAACAGCTGCTCGACCTGCACTTGTGTCTGGCCGCCCACGGCACCACCAGGCGGGCGTTGGCTGGGCCGCCTGTCCTCATCAGCAGCACACAGGCAAGTGCTTGCAAGTGTCCAGCTGTCGCTTGTTGGTGCCGCCTCCAAGCAGGGCAACTGTGTAGGTTCATCCATTGTGGGAGCGGGGCTTACTATGGACAAGTCAGTGCCACACACAGAGTAGGCCGTTCGGGCACAAACAGAAATCAGAACAGCCGGCGGAAGACGGAGATGTGAGCAAGCGTGCATGCCAGGTCAAGCGCCGTGCTGGAGAGCGGCTGCAGGGCCTCACGTGGCCAAGGGTCCATGCTGCTGATGCAAGCTCTCACCTGGCTCAGGCCAATGATGATGGAGGCGCCGCTGGTGAAGCCAGAGATGACGGCGTGCGACAAAAAGTTAGTCACCCTGCACACGCGTACACGCGCCACGCACACACCTTGAGGCATCCGAACAGGTGAAGGCACAAACAGCCTCGTACACCCCATCACCTTGCGTCGTGTCTCCCACCTTACCAAGCGCTCTGCAGGCACCTGGTTTACAGTTGCTGCCGCCAGCCCAGGCGGATGAGGCCCACGCCCGTGTAGAGCTGCTCCATCCATCACTTCAATACCCACCCACCCACACCACCCCTTGCTCACCAGCCCAGGCGGATGAGGCCCACGCCTGTGTAGATGCAGGCCACGATGAAGGCCAGCTGGATGACCATGTGGTTGTACTTGGCCTGGCACTCTTGCTGCGGCAAGCAGGCACAAGGAGGAGGGCACGGCAGCCACGCCAGGCACACGTCAAGCCACGCTGCATGGAGGGTGGTTGTGCGCTCTTGCCCACAGGCAAGAGGTCGCTGCGGGTGGTCGCGTGTGGCGCCACAGTGCAGTGCAGTGCAGATGCAGAAGGCATTGGCTGAGGCCCTGCAAGAAGGGCAACTCACCGCCTCTGGAGTGGTGAGCTGGTTGGGGTTGGTGATGTCATTGGCGCACGGCAGGATGTTCCGCATGGAGGTGCCGATGATGATGGAGGTGACGGCCACAGGACCCACCGCCAGCTGCCGGCTGGTGCCCACGAGGGCGTACGCCATGCACGGGAGGAAGGCGCCTGCGGCCATGCATATGGTGGTGGTGGCAGGTGGGGTAAAGGTTGCGGCGCTGGGTGGCAGCGGGGCAGCGCCGCAACCAAGGTGACGAGCCAAAACCATGGCAGGCTGCCGGAGCTGGCCTGTTGCAGGCCACTGGGCGCATGATTGCCTGCACCTGCCCCGCATGACCTACAGTTTCACTAGACCAAATCTGTGTGCCACTGACCACCGCCCCACAAGCTACAGACGTGCATGCATGCAAGTACGTGCAGCCTGCTAGGCACTCTAGCGTGATGTGCGCCCCCCGGGCACCTCGGCCTGGGCCCTGGTCCACAGCATGGCGCACGTCACCAGCACCCACCCGCCCAGGCGCTCACTCACCATACAGCCCGTAGACGCTTGGCACGCCCGCCAGGTTGGCGTACGACAGCCCCTGGGCGACAATCATGAAGCCCACACTCATGCCCGCCACCACGTCACCCTGCACATGCACGCGCGTGCCCCTGTGCGTCATGGCGCCGCACTGGTGCACTGCCAGCCGAGGTGGCTGCTGCTGCACTCTTCCCGCACGCCTGCTCGTGCGCTTGCCAACGTCCGCACCAGGAGCATCGTGCGGACGTTGTACGTCCTGAGCCATCCAACGCAGGGGATGAAGAAGCCGATCCAATCCAGCCAGGTGTAGGTGGATGTCTTGAGCCTATGCCTGCAGGCAGCAGCGACGGGACACATGATCCAGCGTGATCCAGCATAACCGCGTGGCGGCCGGCCATACAGGAAGCGCCCTCCCCCCCCCTCGCGTACTGCTCAGGACACCCTCACTCACTTGTCCTTCTTCTGCCTAAAGGACTTGGCCAACGTCGTGAACCAGGATCGCTTGGCCGATGATTGCTGATGGTGATGGTCCCAGGGGAAGTCCACACGCCGATGGGACTCAAAGTCGCGCTGGCTGCACAATGGCTCGCTCAGCGACTCGCTGCCGGTGGTTCCCGCACCGGTTTGCTGCATCCTCGTGCCGCCAGGTCCCACGAGAGGAGTCCTTCAACGCGATTTGCACCCCTGCAGCCGCTGCGCCGTGCGTAAAGTCCGACGCCTCCGGCACGTGCGTGCTGCGCGGTCGTATGGGGCGCGCTGACGACTGGGAACCTGCACGCAGGTGGGGGTGGCTGGTGGGGACGGCTGCCCCAAACACGGCCCAGAACGCGGCGATGGCCAGCCCAATAGGTGCAGGGACGTTGGGTGCTTGGCTTCTGGGGCTGGAGCTGGCCCAGTGGTGGCCTGTAGAGTGTGGTGTGTTGCATGAGGGTACTCAGGAGAGGAAGAGGAATGCGCGCAGAGGAACGCGCAGCGATTACCACTAGCACCAGCGTCGCTGAATTCTATCGTCCTGCCACCTCCTCCAAGGGCCACGCTCTCAAGTCCGCGAGCAGAGATCGCGAAAGTTGGCCGCAAGAAGCAGGAACACCATTAGCAGCGCCATCAGCAGCGCCCCATCAGCATGGCAACGGGAGGGCCCCTCTTAGGCGAGCAGCTGCCGCAGCCGCCCGAGGACGGCGTGACGCGGCTACTCTGGAGCCCCACCACGCGCAAGCTCTTGGCCTCATCATGGGACACTGTGCGTGCGGTGCAGCACATGTGCATGGCGTCTCCTGCAATGCTGACCAATGGTTGCTCAATGGTCCTCACCTGCCCTCGCACCGCCGTCGGCGCTCGCAGACATTGCGGCTCTACGACGTCACGGCCAGGCAGTGCATAGGCACCTACCGCCAGAGAGCGCCCATCCTGGATGCAGCGCACCCAGACGACAGCACAGCCTTTTGCGGGCTGCTCAGCGGCGAGATTCGCAGGTGGGCGCCTGCCTGCCGGGCACGTCGGGCGCGGGCCCGACGATGGATGCTGCGGCCGCAACAGGAAACGCCTGGAGACCGTCTGGAGATCTACGCAGCCCGCCCGCTCTGCTGCGTGTGTTCTCATGACTCCCCGCAGGGTCATGCTGCCCGGCGGCCAGGAAGTGACCATGGGCGTGCATGAACAAGGCGTGCGGTGCCTCGAGTGGGTCACCAACAGGGGCTTCCTCGTGTCAGGCAGCTGGGACCAGGTGCGGTGCGCCTCCCAGCTCCGCAGTGCATGTGCAGGACGCCCACATGCCGATGTACATATGTACCCGGGTGCACACAACGGGTGGGACGACGTGAGAGACACAAACGGAACGGCGGGTGGTGGGCAGCAGAGGCCACCAGGAAGCCTGTGCCGTGCTGTGCAATGCTATGCCGCGTTGGCAGTGCGCCATGCAGGCGCTCAGTGGCGTGCCGTGTGCCGTTGCGCTCACCGTTGACGTTGTTGCCCCACCATGCACGCAGACCCTCAAGGTTTGGGACCCCCGCCAGCAGCAGCCGCTAGTGCGCACCGTGCCTCTGCCCGGCCGCGTGTTTGCAATGTCCTCGGCGGGTGACCACCTGGTGGTGGGACTGTCCCAGCGACTGGTGCTCATCTTTGACGTGCGCAAGTGAGTGGGACACAGGGCTGGGTTAGAGTTAGGGCTGATGGGACGTGCGCAACATGCCCGCATCGCTGCAGCCTCCCAGCGTGGGAGGACGTGCGCAACATGCGGGCTCTATTTGCAGCATCAAATGCCGGTGTGATGCAGTCTCTCCATCATCTCCCCGACATCCGCCCGTGCCCTTGGCACTTTTCACAACTCTTGCTGCAGGCTGGAGTTTGGGCAGCCCGAGCAGCAGCGCGAGTCATCCCTCAAGTACATGACGCGCAGCGTGGCCGCCTACCCCAACGGCACTGGCTACGCGCTGGGCAGCGTGGAGGGGCGCGTGGCCATGGAGCTGTACGACACGCGGCCAGAGGTGCAGCAGGCCAAGTACGCATTCAAGGTGCGTGGGTGATCGGAGACATTCCCCACCCAGGGATTGCGTAATTCCCACCCAAACGTCTAGCCCACGGCAGGGCCCGCTCTGATATCATCCACAGCAAAAGTCGCAAGGGATGTGGTCCCATCACCGACCACTCACTCACCCGCTCACTCACCCACTCACTGCAATCACTCACATTACCGCAGTGCCACCGCCGCACGGCGGGCGAGCCCCCCAAGGAGGTCGTCTACCCCGTGCACTCCATCACCTACCACGGTCCCTTTGGCTCGTTCGCCACGGGCGGAGGCGACGGAGTGGTCAACTTTTGGGACGGGGACAACAAGAAGAGGCTCTTCCAGATCTCTAGGTGCGTGTTGCCCCAAGGTGCTGCTCGCTGCTGCACGATTCGCTGCGAGGTGGTACCTGGTGCAGCACCTGGCTCTGAGCCGAGTTTAGGCAGGGCTGCACCTGCCGCTCTCCTGACGCGCTGGTGCCTTGGTGCAGGCACCCCACCAGCGTGGCGACCATGGCCGTCGGCCAAGAACGGCGTCACGTTTGATCACAGCTTGCACCTCTGCGTGTTTGACGCGTGCAGGTACCCCACCAGCGTGGCGGCCATGGCCGTCAGCCAAGAACGGCATCACGTTTGATCACAGCTTGCACCTCTGTGTGTTTGACGCGTGCAGGTACCCCACCAGCGTGGCGGCCATGGCATTCTCGCCCGACGGCTTGAGCCTGGCCGTGGGATGCAGCTACTGCTGGGAAGAGGTGCGCGGCGGCTCAGCATGCGCCACCTCCAGCACAGCACATCACAGCGGCCACGGCTCTCAGCGCTTGCGTGCACGGCTGGTCTCCTCAAAAGCCTCTTGCTGTTTACGTGGACGCGTGGGCCCTGCACTGCGGCTGTGCATTGCGCAGGGAGAGAAGCCCGACCAGCCGCCTCCTGCCATCTACATTCGGCCCATCTCAGACCCCGAGGTCCGGCCCAAGTCGCGCCCTCCCGGCCACTGAGTGGTGTTCTTGTCTTGGCCGCTCGTCCTGTCACTCTCACTGTGCAAGGAAGACTTGGCGATCGTCCGCATCAGCATTGTGCTGCCGGTGCCCATCACAGCGAGACCTCTCATGGTCCTTGCAGCCGTATCAAGTCATCATTTGAGGCTCTCATGCCGGCCACACAGGATCCAAAGCTCGAAGGCAAAGACACAGTCGCGAGGCACACTGCAGTTCTATGACTAGCAGGGCGGGCGGCACCATGGCCACTCCTGCGTCACCTGGGTGACCTGTTGTGCGCAAGGCGCTGTGAGGCAAGGCTGGCAAAGACGCAGCGTGTGCAGCAGCCATGCAAAAGCGCATCGGCCCACGGTGAGCACCTGGCACGCTCTCCTTCTTTATCACAAGCCATGGTCCGAGGAGCCAAGAGCAACCCATGAGCAGGCGGGCGAGTGGCCACTGTCCGTGAGACTCGAATCACCTCCAGGCACCGTGAGACCCGTCGTGAATGGATGGGGAGGGGAAGGAACCTAAAACACACATGCGCGACAGAGAGAGACTGCCAGGGCCAAGATGTACCCGTGTGAGGAAAGAGAGTGATGCCCCACTTGGCACACCTGTGATCGCCCAAGCGGCGAGTGAAGCTGCCCGTGCAGAGCTGAGAGCAGAGAGAGCCATCAGTCAGGTTTCGGCCAGCGTGGCGGTGAGAAAGCTTCAATGTGACGCCGGCGCGCACGCCACTGGCATGCATTCAGTCCTTGCTACCCGACGATTCAGCCCGAGCCGCACGCGTGAGGCGCGACCCAGGTGTTGTGCAGAACACTCCTAGCACTGCAGACGGGGCACGACGCGGCCCCTCTCCTTCCTATGTACGCACGCAATGCTCCCATCCCGCATTGGAACGCCCCCACACCCCCGCAAGCGCATCGGACGTAAGGCGGTTTCGTGTTTTTGGCGAGTAATCAGTCGCGAGATTCATGTCCTCATACATGTAAAGGGAGGTCCCGCATTCGCAGTGATACACAAGTACCTCTAATCGCCGCACGCAATCAGCAAGTCCTGCAGTCTGTGCTCTGTCCCTATCCAGAGCCACCGTGCGGCACCTCGCCTTCGGTCCCGCCGCTGCCGCCGCCCGCCGGCAAGGCCCCCTCTCCCTGGCCCTGGCCCGCCTGCTGCTGCTGCTGCGCGTTGCCAGGCAGAGGCGCCGACCGCGCCACCCGCGCCATGTCCAGCAGACGCAGCAGCGGCGCCGCCTGCGGGCCCCCCGCCCGCCAGTGCACCGCCCCACCCGACGTCGGCCGACTGCCCCCGCCGCCTCCCTGCGGCGCTCCCCCGTCCTTCAACACAGACGGCGAGACGCTCGCCGCGCTGCCAGGTGGCACCAGCACGCCGTCCGCCGTGACGTTGCCGCTGCCGCCGCTGCCGGCGAGGACCGGCGGCTTGCGGCTCAGCAGCAGCAGCTGCCCGTCCGACACCGGGTGCACGTTGTGCAAATCCAGCTCGTTGACGTCCGCTCCAAGGCCGCCTGCCCCGCCAGGCGTGCTGGCTGTCTCCTCCGCATCGGGCCCGCTGCCCGCCAAGGGTCCCGTGCCCGTCCTCTGGCTCCTCAGCGCGGCGGTAAAGTCGCCCGTGCGCACGAGCACCGCACCGGAGGAGCGCGGCGCTGCTGCGGCGGTGGAGGCGTTGACGGTGGAGGAACTGTAAGCGGAGGCGCCCACGCCTGAGGAGGAAACGGCGTGCTTGTGGTGGTGCTGGGCCAGCGCGGACGTGGGCCGGAAGCTCAGGTGCAGGTGCTGCTGGCTGCCGACGCCAACACCGCTGTGCGAGGGGCGCGCGATGGCGCCAGCGACTGCTGGGGATGAGCCTAGGGAGGTGAGCGGAAGCTGCAGGCCCAGCCGCAGCCCGGGCAGCACCACCCTCTGGCGGGTGGGCACCGCTACCGCACCGCGTGCCGCGCCTTCGGACGACATGCGCATGGCAAGCTTCTGCTGCAGGATGGCTGAGCCCGTCGCATTGGAAGCGCCGCTTCCACCACCGCCAGGGCTCCCGCTGGCAACCGCAGTGGCCACAGCGGCAGCGGTGGCGTTGGCGAGGAAGGCGTGTGTGGCGGGTGAGGTGCCGGAGAGGCCGCTGTTGGTGGCTGTGGGTGGGCTTCCTGGCGTGGCGCTCACTGAGTTGCCGGCGCTGTATCCGTCAGAGTTGTTGCGCTCGGAGAGCGGCACGATGAGCGACAACCTGTTGCCGCTGGCGCTGCCCGTCATCATTGCGCTGGACATGGCGCTGGTCATGGTGGTGGCCGATGCGGCGTTGACGTTTGTGACGAAGCCGCTGGCGAGGAGCGCGGCGTTGCTGACGCTGCTGCTGCTGCGATGCGGCGCCGCGGGTGACCCCAGTGCTGCCGCCGCGTTGACGCTGCTGCCGTTGTTGCTGCTGGCGTGGAGCTGCCGTGGTGCTGCTCCCGCGTCCGTGGAGCAGTCGTGCTCCGAGTCTTCGATCGTCGGGAGCAGCAGCGCCGGGTGAATCTGCTGCGACCCGCCCCCGGAGTGCAGCGGCCCCGGCCTTCCCTGGTCCGACGACGCGAAGCCGCCTCCGACGCCGGCGTTCAGGGTGAAGGCGCTGGGCCAGCTGCTGAGCTGCGAGTGCTGCGACTGGCGCTGCGGGTCGAGCGTCATGGAGCTTGCGGGGTCGAGGAGTTCCGGCGTGGCCTGGTGGGCGGAGTGATGGTGGGGAAGCACCATGAGCGCCTCGTCCGGGTGGAGCACCAGGTCCTCCGGTCGCGGCTCCCACACGAACGTCTCCATCACGCCCTTGCCCTTGCACTCGACGCCGCCGGTGGGGCGCAGCGGCGCGTCGGCAGGCAGCAGCGCGCGCGTGGTGGCTGAGACCTGCACCTGCATCGGCACGCAGGTCTGCTCCATCCGCGCCGCAACGTTGACGGTGTCTCCCAGCACGGTCCACCTGTGGTTGATTGCGCAGAGCAAGCAGGGCGGCGTGAGGTTTGAGACTCCAGCCGCCTGGGGCCCGTCCTTCCACTGATCAGCTGTGACGGCGGCCAGCTGGGCCAGCCACTGGCAGTGCGCCACGAGGCGCCAAAACTCACTTGGGCAGGCGCAGGCCAATGAGCCCACTGACGCATGGCCCAGAGTTGATGCCCACGCGCACTTGCACGCGGTTGCCAGTCGCCGGCATCACCATCTGCGCACACGCCACCGCAAGGGTCAGATCAAGTTCAAGGGTCTGGCACAACGCCAACTCACCCACTCAGCAGGTAAGGTCACAGCAACAGCACAAAGACGCTGGAGGCCGCCCACTAGCGCAGGCCAGCCACCGCACAGCAAAGCCTGACGGCCGTGCCCCCACCCCCACCCCCACCCACCCTATCCTATCCACCCGCACACTCTCACCTGCGCTGCCACGCGCACAATGTCCTGCGCAAACGCAAACACCCGGCTGGCGCTCTCCTGCGGCGAGTGCTCCACGTCCACCACGTGGAAACCATCATCGTCGGGCATGAGCACGCCGCACGCCGCCACCAAGGAATCGCCGAGCGTGTCGATCTGCAGCATGGCGGCGGCGGGCGGCGGGATGAGCAACAAGCAAGTCACTGAGTAAGCAATGAGCAACCCACACGGTGGCATTCAGTGATTGGCTGCACACCGTTGAACTGTGTGGCCCGATCTTGACCCGCAACCCGATCCCGCAACCCGCAACCTGTCGGCCCCAACGAGTCCCACTACCCACCTGCACGAGCTTGTGCGGGGTCAGGAACACGACGGTATGCAACCCTGACACACAACCCTGCCCCCCACTGCCTTACCTTGTGCACGCCGTGCTTGTCCACAAGCATGTCGAACGCCAGGAACATGTTGTTGATGAAGGTGATGACCTCTTCTGGCGTGATGCCCTCGGACAAGCGCGTGAAGCCAACCAGGTCTGCGGGGGGCGTCAAGGGGGTCATGGTAACGATGGAGCAGTCAGCACAGCAGCGGCCTGCCGGCACTGCAAAGCTGAACCTACTGTAGTACACGTCGCTTTGGGCCACGCCGCTTTGGGTTCCGAGTGTGCCCACGCCCACGCCCACACTCACACCCACCCAGGGCATACCGGCAAGCCCACCCCAAGCCCTAGCGCAAGCCCTGACCCTAGGGCTCACCCATGAAGAGCAGGGTGGCGCAGGGGTGGCTCCTTGCCGCCTGCGCCAGGTTTGCCACGCTGAGGCCCCCCTCGACGCCCAGCTGTTCGATGACGTGGCGAGGGAAGATCTGACTCAGCAAACCGAGCTGGGCCTCACTCAGGTCGCCGAGTTGGGCCTCGAGTTGGGCCTGGGCAGTCACGTCCTTTTGGACGAGCAGCAGTGCGGGGCTGCGCGTGGGGCAGGGGGCAGGAGCAGCGCAGCGGGTGAGGGTGTGTAGCTTGCAAACGGGGCGTGTGTGTGTGTGTGTGTGTGTGGCTTGTAAACGGGGCTTATGGGTGTAGCTTGCAAACGGGGCTGCAGATCGCATCAACCTAGGCAGCACGGATCAGCAGCGAGGCAAGGGTAGGGTAGGGACCACGAGGGAGGCGTTTGATCAAGTGCGCGCATCAGGGAAGGAGTGAGAGGTTTGCTTGCTCACCGCCGCCAGTGATGGATGCCTGCATGGAAACATCGTCCTCAGCCCTCACCTGTCCGTGCACGGGTCCACCACCCGCTTGAGAAACACCTCATGGTAGCACCACACGCCACACGCCAACTCCTCCTGCACCTGCGCCAGACGCGCCGCCCACGCCGCACCCCCTCCACCTCCTCCACCACCTGCTCCACTGCCGCCCTCCTCCACCTCCTGCGCCTGCAACTCCAGCTGCCCCCGCTCCTCTTCCACCTCCACCTTCCCCTCCCTCCCATCCGCCCCACCGACCACAGCCGGCAGCACATCACCGCTCCCACCCAGCGCCCCAGGACTGCCACTGCCAGCAGCAACGCCGCCGCTGCCAGCAGCGCCAGCGCGGGTGGAGTTTGGCGCTGACACCGACGTTGCACGCACCTGCGGCAGCACCGCCGCCAACCGCCCGTGCCCGCTCCTCGGCCCCACCACTACCCCCGTCCCCATCGCCCCGCCGCCCAGCCCCCCACCCGCTCCTCCCACCGCCGCCGCCGTGCTGCTGCCTCTGTTGCTTCGCGGGCCTAGCATACTCCCGCTGGCACCACCTCCTCCTCCGCCGCCGCCGCCGTTGCTGCCGCCAACAATCGCGTACTCGCTGCTCAGACGCAGCCGTGGGGAGGTGGGCGGTCGGCTGGCAGCACCACCCTGATTGCTCCCAGGACCAACGCTCCCATGCACCAGCAGCAGCATCGGGTCCGGGTCGCCGATAAGCACGCCGGCTGAGGAGTCTAGGATCGCGCACGAAGCGGTGGTCGTGGTGGCCGTGCTGGGGAAGGGACCGTCGGACGCCGCGCCACCGCCGTTCGGGTGGAAGTGGGTGGCGTTGCCGCCGCCGAGGGCGCCTAACCGCTGTGCCGCCGCAGCCTGGCTGGCCGGGCCCATGCGCAGCACGCTCTTGGTGCGGGTGTAGGCGCCGAGCTGCTGCATCTCCCTCTGCGCCGCCGTACCGCCTCCCGTACCGCCTCCCGTAGCGCCGCCGTTGTGGTGGGTGGTGCCGCTGTTGCTGTTGCTGC
>QAXK01003682.1:0-22310 GCA_004335735.1 Chlorella sp. KRBP | reverse complement strand
CCACCACCACCACCACACTCCCCCAGTCTCACCACAGGCTGCGGGCCCTCTGTGTCGAGCACTTGCACGTTCTCCAGGCCTGCTGTGACCATGCGCAGCTTCAGCCATCCTGCTGCTGCCAGCACATCCTTGGCATGGTCTGGCAGAGCACTGATGCTGGGAATGGAGACTAGGTCAAGCAGGTCCTTGACATATGTGTCATTGTCAGTTGTGGCATACGCCAGGACGGAGCCTAGCATTGAGTGGTCAAACTTATATGGTGTTTCTGAAGGGGTATCTGGTGGAGGGTCTGTTGGGGGGGTTGGCTCTGTCTCCTTGGCTAAGCTGCTGGCACAGCTCAGCAGCAGCAAGCAGGACACAAGAGCAAAGCTCTTCATGGCAGAGGCTAGTGGCGAGACTGGATGTGTTTGACGACAGGCAGATCTATATTGCTCCTTGCGGGAGGGATATCTGGATGACTGCAGGACAGCTCAGTGGAACGGGCGATCAACACTGCAGATCACGACTGTTGAGAAGTTACACCCGCGAGACACGCAATTGCACACAGTGACTGTTGAAAGTTGTGGCCCTGCAACGTATGCGTCAAAATGAGTGCGATCCTGTTGTAGTCGGTGGTGAGTCACACCAGTACGTGCATGGTACTGCAACTGCAAAAACACCTGACAGCTAATTGCACCCGACCGAACAGGTCTTCATAACTAGCTGGACATGCCATCACCAACAACCAGCTTCTGTCTGAGGGCTGATCCTTTCCTGCTGGAGGGTGCACCTGCCGACCTCGTTGCTGACATCAACCCACTGCTGGCTGCAGCTGCAGTAGCCACCCTGCTGCTAGCAGCAGCGCTGCTGCTGGCTGCTGTTGGCACCCTGCCGTCAACACCTTCGCGGCCTCTGCTGTTGCCCCTGGCCCCCATCAAGCCGATCAGATACGCAGAGAGCTCCTGAAGGCTGACCAGCCCCAAGCCGCTGCTGTTGATGGTGGTGTACTTTGACAGGAAGGTGTCAAACGTGCCGTCCCCAGCCCGTATCTTGGCAGGTATCCGCAGGTGATCTGCACATTGTGCAGTGCAGTAAAAGAGCGTGTGGATTGAGCCAAGCTCATTGCTTGGGAGGAAGATTGATTGGTTGGCCATGGCAAGCACAGCCCAGTCATGCAAGGGTCATGCCAGCAGCCCGTGCGCTGGAACGGTCTTGAGCCCCACGCGCACCTGCCAGCTGCCTGTCCCTCCTGAATGCCAGTAGCATGTCCTTCCTGCTGACTGCCCCATCTCCATCCACGTCAAGGGCCGACAGCAGGTGCGCTGCACTGCCATGCAGAGGGCAGTCGCCTGCGCCCGCACTGGTGGCTGCTGCATCATTCACTGGCACCAAGTCTTGCACCTACAGCAGACAAACATACAGCAAGCTGTCATCAATGATGAGCCATCATGACCAGACCATACAGATCGATCTTGCGCATTCCATGGCACCGTTGGGAGCCCCCAATGTGCCGATTGCGGCACAGTTGCAATCCGCTGACTATGATGATGCCATGGCTTACCGGAGGCAGCACGCAAAGGCCCAGCACAGCCTCCCAGGAGGTGTCGCCACTGGATTGCTCTGCTGCTGGTGGCGCTGCTGCCTGGTCCTGCTGCCCTGCGTCCTGCACTGCCACCAAGCATGCGCCGACACGTGGGAGGCACACGCTCCCAGCAAACACAGCCAGAACAGGCACGTCATCTGCTGCAGCTGCGACTCTATGCCCTGAACCATGGAGGATGCCTGCCTCTGTGGTATCCATGGGCTGCAGGACCTGCCAGCCACACTGCTGGGTGCCGACAGCTACAGAGGACCACTGTGGTGCGAGGACCTTGAAGGAGTATGACCTGTCTGCCACAAGCAGGGTCCCCGGCTGCGGCTCCAGCAGCTGCACCTGCACAGCTGCTGCTGGCGGTATTGCCTTAGACATGAGTCTGCTGCCATAAGCACCTGCTGCTGCTGCTGAAGGAGGTGCCAGCTGAGGCTCCGGCAGGTGAGACACCACCAGCGGCTGGCCAGCACAGCAGCTGCTGCTAGCTCTGTTGCCACTGCTGCTGCTGACCACAGCCTCGCCTTTGCAGCTGCTGGCACTGGCTGGGTCGTCGTCGATGCAGTCAACTGGACTCACAACGACCTGGGTGTCATGGGCAGGAAGGCAAGCAGGCAGGTCAAACAGCCAGGCATGATCCGATATGCCATCTCAAGAACCTCACTGTGTGTCGAACCAATGCAGCCAGCTACATTTCCACATCCTGCTGCGGTGCCACTCTGCTGAAAGCACTGGGCTTGGCAGTGTGCAACCTCAGCCAGTGGTGTGCGCCGCCGGGCTTGAGTGTGTACTGCCACAGTCCCCATACCTTGAGCTGCATGACGTCCAGGTGCTGCCGCAGTGTGAGGCTGAGTGGCTGTTGCAGGCCCTCAATGTGCGCAGCAGGCAGCAGACCCCCTGGCACTTCTGTCACCTGGGTTACCTGCAGGTCATCACAAATCCACACGCAGCAGCAGGCGCCTGAGTGCAGAAAACAGGTGACCATCAAGTTGCATGCTCTCCTAGAGGCTCCTGCAGGCCCTCGACTTGAGTTACAGTGTGCAACAGGCATCACTCACACACCCAAGCACCCCAGGCTGCCATGACATGTGCGCTCACTGCGACATTTATGTAAGGAACAATCAGCTCACCTTGACTGTGAAGATGCCTGGTCCTGGGAGTGCGGCCCACAGCTCCTGCACCTCCAGCTGCACACCCACAGGCCCCAGCCGCACCTGCTGCACACCAGCAGACCCCAGCACACGCTGCTGGAACACCAGGCTGCACCCTACTGGCTCTTGCTGGGGACCACTGCTGTATAGCTGCAGATTGTGCACTTGCTGTGTGCGGTCAGGCTGTATGCTGTCCACAACTCCTGTCGGACCTGCTGCTGCTGCAGCCACAGAAGCTGTAGCTGTGCCAACACTGCCAGACCCTGCAGCGCTTGTAGATGCAGGGGGGCGTGTGCTGGCCTGAGGGCCCGACTGCTGCCAGGTTGCCAGCGGCTGCATGTCTGCATCCAGCACACTGATGCACAGGCGCTGCTGGGGGTTGGCCGGGGCCGCCATAGGGATCCTCAGCACTGGCAGCACGTTGCCCTGCAGCGACATATCTAACTGGGGCTGTGTTATTACACAGGCCTGCAGGCTGCCTCCATCCAGCAAGCGCCCTCCTGCTGCTGCAAAGCCTAGGCCCAGCTCAGGCCGTGCCCACCAGTCCTCGGTGCGCAGGGGCTGTGGCAGCAGCTGCCAGCAGGGCTCAAAGGGCAGGTGGGTGTGGATGAAGACATCTGGTGGCAGGAAGAAAGGCAGGGGCTGGTCCCTGCTGGCCCTGTGTGGCAACAGGGACATGCTGAGCACGACATGCCTTAGGAAGACGCAGGTGCAACTGTGTTGCAACCTTGACATTCAACAGTAATAGTCCTTGACGTTTGCTGGCACCCATGTATGGCACACACATACACGACATGCCGGCAGCACTCACATGATGAGGGAGCAGACAGGGTCCAGCAGCCTCCAGGCCCCGTTGACCTTGGCCGCCACCCAGCTGTGGTTGTGTGACGCCAGGCGCTGCCCCGGGCCCACGCTGGCCCTGCCACCCGCCTTCCAGAAGCCGCTGAGCTGTGCTGCCTCCAGGCCACACTCCCTCAGCAGGCACACCAGCAGCTGCGACACCGCCTCAGCCCAGGTGCCGCTGTGGCCTGACAGCATGACCTGGACCGTCCATGGGGCAGAGCAGATGAAGCCGCCATCATGGCAGTTTCAAGCGCAGAGGACGCAAGCTGATGTATGTCAGCAACGTAATTGGTGCCCCCAAGCTACAAGCCCTCTTTGATCTCATCTGGCTCCTTCGCTTTGTCACCATGCAGACTTTCCAAGGCATCCCGCAAGACTATAAGCATCCTACAACACAATCTGGTCCGACGGATAAACAACACCGTGTCAGCATGCTACAGCTGCCTTCTAGGGAATGTGAACCTGCGCTGGGTCTCACCTCATGCAGCACTACCTCCCTCTCCTGCTCTCCAAACACATGCCGGCCCACGTCCCATGTCACCAGGTCCGCCCCGGCCTCCAAGTCACACTCCTTTGGCAGCTGCACATACTTGAGCACCCAGGAGTGACACGCGCGCAGCAGCTGCACCTGCCTGTATGGAGCTTCAGGGCAGCAGCCAGCCGCCAGCCTGGCAGCGATGGCAGCAATGCTGCCGGGCTGTGCAGGCGGCTGCTTGGCAGCTTTGCTGCCAGGTGCTGCTGGAGGCTGTGAGTGTTTGGCAGACTGCTGCCGTATGTAGGCTTGCTCACTGCCGCTGCTACTGATACGCCCTGCGCTGCTGCTGCTTAGGCGCCCTGTGCTGCTGCGGATGCGTCCAGCACTACTGGTCCTGGCTGCCCCAGACCAAGGCAGCTCAGCACATGATGCCGTCTCCTCCCTCTGCAGCTGCCCTGCAGTTGACTGCCACGCTGACGACCCTGCTGTGCTGGCCCCAGCAGCCGTTCCTGCTGCGGCTGCATATGCTGACAGGGATGTTGTGCGTGCAGCACGCAAGCCTGGTGTGTTGGAGAGTGGCTGCAGCACCAAGTCAGGCTGCACAGACTGCGCCCAACCGTCTATTGCTGCAAACATCGCTGCAATGTCTGTGCATGTGCGCTCCTCATCAGCATGAGAGACCTTGAGGCCTGCATGGCACATCAAAGCACAGCAGATATGCTTGCTGGGTGGTGTTACAAATTTTGAAGCATTGCTCGCCAAGCTTGGCGCTTAATTCGGTTGTGTGGGCGTGCATGTGGCATGCACACAACAGGCTGTTGACGGCACATCGGTAATGTGTTTACAAGTGTGCACACAACCTAGCAGGAGCAACTGCTTTGAAGTTCAAAACTGGTGCATACCTGCAGCAGTGGGTGGCACAGCCCCTCCTCCATCTTCCAGCTCTCCATGTGGGAAGAATTGTTTGCGGATAGCCACCAGGCCATCAGTGGCTCCTCCCACCAGGTTGCCTGCATCCACCTTCTCAACAACAGCCACCTCCACACCATTCAGCTGCTGCAGCTGCGGTGCACAGAGCAGGAAGGACACATGCATAGTACATGTCAAAGCCTGTGATGTCATCAGCCATGTACTGGCTGGCGCCGGCTGTCCGACTGCACCAGTGGCATGGCAGGGCGCCTCTGGCGCGGTGGTTGCCAGGTAGCTTGTGTACTTGTGACTTTGGAAACACACTTGACCCCGTGTCATCCAGTGGCTGGCAGCGCAGTGAGATGTGTGCTATTTCATCGGCTGCTGGTGTGGAACCTACATCATAATAGATGCAAGTGTACTCCTGGTAACACGATGCACTGCACTAGTACTACTAGTAGTCATCCCGCACTACCTGTGTCAGCAGGTGCACAACATGCAGCCGTGCATCCTGTGCAGCTTCCAGTGGGTTGCCTGAAATGTTGAGGTCAGTCATCAGCGTCAGTCCCCTGCAGGCTGCCAGCACCTCAACCCTACGCAGCTGGTTGCCACCAACGTCCAGCACACGCAGGCTGGAGAGACCCTGCAGGCAACACACAAGCACAGACATTACATGAGCCTCATGGCATGTGGCTTGTACTTGAACAGCTGCCTGAGTACTTGCGAGGGCATTAATCATATGGTAGTAGCAAGTGCTTGGCTGCTTGGCAGAAGGTTGCAAGGAGACAGACCACTGCTTTCAATGCTGAAGACCATGAGGGAGCATCACAAAGCGCCGCAGTGTAGTTGACAACTGTGCAGCATGCTCCAGCAGCTCCAGCAGCCCTAGTCAACACACCTGCACGCCGTCCAGGCTGCTGACCATGTTGTGCAATGCATGTAGGGTCTGCAGGCCTGTCAGGCACGACAGTGGCTGCAGGCTGCTCAGGCGGTTCCCAGCCAAAGAAAGCTCCTGCAGGCTGCACAGACCTGCATGCAACGATCACACATGCACCGGGTATGTCAGCACATGGTAGGGTCAGTGATTGCTGCGTTAGTGCATGTGCCACTCCTGCCAGGTACAGCATGCACAGTGTTTGCTCAAGGCGCCAAGGCTGTTGGCATCCAGCACAGCAGCTCAGGCAGCGGCAGCTGCTGACCTGTCTCAAATGCCGATTCAGCCACAGAAACTAGCAGTTCTACTCCCAGGGAGGGACATCAAGCAGCTGAGTCGAAGAGGGGTTGAGTCGAGGCACCTGCAGGATGTCTGCAATGCATCTGCAGCTCACCAGCAAGGCCCTGGCAGCTGCTGATGCAGTTGCTGCTGAGGTCCAGCCTCCTGAGCTGTTTGAGTGCCTGCAAGCCCCTGCCAAGGCCCTTCAGGGCGTTCCCAGCAAGGCTGAGCTCTCTCAAGTTGCTGTGTTGGGACAAGTCCCCAATTGTGCTGATGGCGTTGTATGACAAGTCTGCTTTGCGCAGGTTGCTGCTGCGCACTGAGGACTGGTGACTGCTGCTGTGTGGCTTGCTGAACAGCTTCGGGCTTGAATGCTGGTACAGCACCTGTACAGCAGTGATGCACAACCAAGGTGTCAGATATTGCAGCTTGGGGGTGGTTCAGACCTTGCAGGTTGGCTATGTTGATACTGCTGAGATACACCTGTTTCACATACTTGGTGTGTGGCCAAACGACCAGCAGACGGAAGTACAGGCCCTAGATCCTGCACAGGCTTGAAGGAGCTCACCTCTGTTAGTTGGTTGTGGCTGACGTCTAGGCTAGTTAGGTGTTTGAGCTGTGTGAGAGGCTGCAAAGTTGTCAGGCAGTTGCTTGACAGCACCAGAACCTGTATATGCTTGCAGTGGACCACAGCCTGAGGATCAACAAGGTCTGTATGCCTGATCTCCAGCCTCTGATAGACCTGCTGGGTTCCTGCAGCTGACGAGCCCAGCTGCGACAGCCCACATGCCACCTGCATGCACATGCGCACACCACGTCAGCAACACGTTGGTGAAGTTTTGGAGCGCGGCTGAAAAGACTTGGCGCATGTACCGCCTACCATGTATGGGGTATACGTCTGCCGGCAGCATTCCTCGGCATCATCCACGCTAGTGCCAATCAGGAGTGCATCTGCAGCTGTGTTGCATCCTGTGCTGTCATTTGCTGTTGTTTGCATATCCAGTGTAGTACTGCCTGGCCGGTTCCTGACATCAATAACAAGTATGTCGACCGTTTTTGTATCCATTGAATGGTTTGCTGCCAGCTTGGTTGAGTTCCCAGTACAAGGGCGACCTTTCCCTATGACATCAGCTGCAGTCCCCTGGCCGGTCCCACACTTGCAAGCCCATGCAGAGCTTTGCTGGTTCGTACGTTGTTGAAACGACTGCTGTAGTTTGTATGTCACTGTTTTGAAGTAGTTACTTGCAGTACCGATCCACTGGCACGAAGTCAAACACGAACTTGACCACGTGCTGCACGGTGCATCGTCGGGTCCTGGCAACTGGTGAAGCTTGCAAACATTAGGTATTGCAAACATGAGATATGAGACAGTGGTTCAATGCTGCAAGTGTCAGTAAGGGTGGCAGACCAGACTGGGCACCAACAACTTCACTCCCCAGGGAGTGGCATGCAAGCAGGAGCAGCAGGCCTCAAGTAGGCCTAACTTGTTGCTGCTCAAAGCATTGATGCAAATGCCATGCTTTGTTGGCACGACAACACAGTGCGAGGTGCCTTGGCACATATATGTGCAGCCCAGAGCCACTCACAACTGCCAACAACTACAGTTTCAATCACTTCACATCTGAGAAAATAATCATGCACATGTACAGGGCACACACCAGGCACGCACAGGTGTAGGCACCTAAGTACAGTTCAACGCTAATCTGCTCAAAACCAAGCAGACCTCAAGCCCAGCAAGCCGGGCTAGACAGCGCAGGAAGCAGCATGTGGGGCGTAAGGCCAGATGCCCTTCAAGGCCACCTTTCAAAATACACACTGAGGGGGGCCCTGGAGTTTGATGAGGGGTCAGTAGAGGACTGCATGTAAGCATGGCAGCGGCAAGGTATGTTGCTGACTGGCGACACTTGCAGACATGTGCCGACCGCAGGCACCCACATGCAGCAGTCATCAGACATCTGGTGCGTCTGCTTGCGCAGTCAGCTATGAGGCATACCCCTTGCTTGTGCCGGGTGAATCCACCCCCCTAGCTACTTTGCCCCACTACACGCATGCTGCTGGGGGAGGAGGGTGTTGCTTCTTTGCCAGCAGCTCCTGCCTTGCATCTTCCTCCACGAAGGCGTCCTGCAGCTGCTTCCAGACATCTGGCTGCAGGGCGTGCAAAGCAGAGGGCAGACAACACACAAAGTTCAGCTGGCAGGCACCATGCCGGTGTGCGAGGAAGCACAGCATGTGCAGACGGTGGCAAAGTGGGGCTTGGATGCAGCAAGCGAAGAGGACTTTGAACGATTCATAAATTTTGAATCCAACGTGTTTGGAATGAGGTGCATGCTGCGAGCTCTGTAGGTGTGCTGTGTGATGGAATACACAATTGTATGCACACCTCCATGTTCTAAGCATCCTGGTTGCAGCAGTTTGTGTCAGCAGGCTCTCAATGCAAAACAATATTGGCCATGCCTCTACTATGCCCAGGCCACCAACTGTACCCAGGCATTGGCTGTTCTCATGCAAGGCTCCACGCTGTAGCACACCCGCACCTCAGCAGCAGTCTGCAGCTCGCACTCAATGACCCCATATGCCTCTGAACAGTCCAGGTCCGGGCACCGGTGAGTGTCAAAGGCAAGGATGCGCTCGTTGTTTGCAAACATCAGCCGTGTGAGGCCCCGCAGCGCCCCCAGCTGCCGCAGGCCAGCAGACTTGAGGTTCCTGCTGAACCACGTCATCTCCTGCAGGCCTGTGAGGTGTGTGAGGGCACTGACGACTGCATCCCCAAGGGCGCTGCCTGCAAGCTCCAGCTCCCACA
This sequence comes from Chlorella sp. KRBP, assembly GCA_004335735.1. Taxonomy (NCBI): domain Eukaryota; kingdom Viridiplantae; phylum Chlorophyta; class Trebouxiophyceae; order Chlorellales; family Chlorellaceae; genus Chlorella; species Chlorella sp. KRBP. Next base: position 13,352 of record QAXK01003682.1, on the reverse strand, counting down.
AAGACTCCGGCAGCACCCGCAAGCTGTCCACGACGTCAGCAGCGGCCACGTTCACCAGGGACAGCCTTTGGAGCCCTGGGCAGGCGGTGCAGACCCGCTGGATGTCCTCTGCTGTCACACAGACCACGTAGGTGTCCTTCTCTGCGCGCATAAACAGGTCTGCCTCCAGGTGCAGCTCCTGCATGTGTGCCATCTGCTTGCCCGCAGGGAACATGTGCGCAAGTGCCTGTGGCGGCAGGGGTGGGGTCTCCCCAAACGCGTCGATGATCTTGAGGGTCCTGAGCTCACTTGACGCTGTGAGCGCTGATAGCTGCTGCCCGGGGCTGTGCTCATCCAGGTCTCGGTCTGTAATTTCCAGGTGCTGCAAAGCTGTCAACCTGCTGATGTTGTGCAGGAGCCAAGGTGTCCCACGCAACTGCTGAGAGAACGTGCCTGGCTCAAGGGAGATGCCGTGCCCGCCGATCTCGATGCAGTCCAGATGCAGGGACTGCAGCTGGGGCATGTCTCCAAGGACCTGCGTGTGTGAGGAACAGGGCATTGCAACGCCACAGGGACAGCCACACATGCAGGCATGAGTGTTGTAGGCACACGTGCGACCACACCGTTAACCCCATGTGTGTGATGTGACCTTGCCACACTGTTTGTAAGCTGGGGATGCAGGTTGAGGCTACTTGAAGGCTGTGCGGTGAGACACTCACACAGTTGTCACCAGGGCATGGGACACATCTGGCTGGTGAGAGAGGTTGCCTTGCGTGCATGGATGGACCGTGCGCAGGTCATGATGTGCGGTGGATGAGCTATCATGCGGTCTGTCAGAGCTTAGCTAGTCAGCAAGGGCTGTGGCACAAAGAGCTATGTGCATGCAATGAGTGCAGTATCAGCCTGACTAGTGCCGCCGCATGCTGCAGCACTTGCCAACGATCAGTGGGCGAGAGAGCGTCAACAAGCAGAGCGCTTGCCGCGGGGTCAGACACGTTGTAAGATGCTGCCAGATCCACTAGGTTTGTGAGATGTTGGCAGCCACCGGATGGACCCCAGCTGAAGCAAAGCTCTGTTGTGTGTAGCATCCTCAAGCTGGCAGGCAGTATCGGCAGCAGCTGCGACACATTTGGGCATGCCCCTGTGTCAAGCTCAAGGCGCTGCAGTTGCTGATGGGCTGCAGTGCTGCAACGGCTTCTGCTGAAAGGTAGATGCCAGGCTCATAGCCCACAAAGTCACTGAGTGCAAGGTGTTCGAGGCTGCTCAGCTGCTCCAGGACGTTGCGGATGGCTGTTGAGATCTGGCCTGCATTGGCTGCGAGGGCTGGTGCTGTTGCGCTGGCCGAGACACACACTTCCATGGCGTGCAGGTAAGTGAGCTGTGTGAGCTGTGACAGCTGCCGGAAGCTGTCCAGAGGAAAGCTGCAAGCAGACAAGTGCAGGTGCTGCAGCTGCGAGAGAATGGACCCAGTTGCAGGCACACCACTGCTGTTCAGGTGTGCGTCAGCACCAGGGCTGGTGCCAAGGCCACACACACCCCTCGTTATGCTGCGTGTGTTGACGTGTGCTGTGTCTGCATGCAGCTGTACATTGACGTGGGTCAGGCTCAGGGTGTCAAGGCGGGTCAGCTGTGCGCATGGCAGCTGCAGTGCCGGGCGCACAGCTGGTAGCAGGTCCTCTGGCTCCAGGTGCTGAAGTTGCAGCGTGACCACCTGGTCGCCTGACTGCTGCAACCATGACTGCAGTTGATGGCAGCGAAGGATGGTGATGTCGTTGTCGATGATGCTCACTGCTGTTGAGGCGGTTGCTGATGCCCAGGCCTGGGAGACAAGGGTACAGCATGTGAGCCTCTGTTTGACTGGAAGATGCTGCACAATGCTAACGAGTAATTCTGCAGGAAGCTCTGGAATGTCCAGTCCGTGCAGAGCACTGCGTGAAAAGAGAGCAGGGACAGCACAATAAGGTTGAAGTGAGGCTTACTTGGGCCGCAACCCCAGCACAAACCCTCAAGGTGCCGTTGGTGACACAGGGCAGTTGTGCAACAGCAGAAACTCCTGGGCCAACAACACCGCTATGCACTGTTGCGCATCGGCATCAAGCACTTCAAGATGTTTGACCATTGCTGTGCTCACCTTGCCCCGCGCCTGCGTTTCATGCTGCGCTGGCTTCCTTACACCGATCCAGCACTGATGGTCGTACGACAAGAGGCTCCGGCGGAGACAAGGCTGGATCTTTATCACAAGCAACAAAAACCTTTGGGTCTGCATAAAGGAGTGCTGAGAGCGCCTGTCTGATGGGCCTGCGCGGTTGTCTGGAAAGGGGTTGGTCACACTGTGACAGGTTGGTGGATATGGCCCAGGTCAGGCCTATAGGTTACCACATCCATTCGATGGTTGGAGGACCTGACCCAAACTTTGCTTTTTCTGCGAAACAGCACCTGAAATACAGCCCTTTTGCTTGACTCATTAGCTTCGACATGTATGTACAGACACAATCAGATCAGCTGATCAGGTGCCAAGAAGCGTCTGGCTGCAGGTGCTAATCGACTAAAGAGTATTGCAGGTGGTACAAGAGTAGAAAGTACTGCCACAGGTGCGAACTGAGCAGCCCAGTCGTTGAGGGCACCGGCAGCATGCCTCAGGTTGGTGTTGATTGGCCTGAGCTCACGTTGTGCATGCACGCGTCGATCTTCTGGACAACAGGATAGCATGAGCATTGCAGGGGCACGTATATGTCATGTATTTGTTCATGCCGATGTCAGTTGCAGATGCCTGTTACACATGGCAGCTGCAACTCCAAGCATGGCTTTCTGCGACTTGGCTGTGCTGCTGCAAGTCATAGCTGTGGCTAGTCAAATGAGGATGCGTGCTGTGGCTGCTGCAGGCTCGCAGCAACAGAACATGCAGGAGCAAGCCAGCAAAAGCTGGCGGGCAGTAAGACCTCCTGCATTTCATGGAGACGCTCAACCAGGACATCTTTTGCGAGACCCCGCTGCCAATGCTCATGGAAGATGGCTCAGCAGGGAACCTGGCTGCAACCTGCTCCCCAGCTGCGCAAGCTGTGTCACAGCAGCGTGGACAGCCTGAACCTCCGTACATTCCTCAACAACGAGGCACATGTTGAGCCACGTCTCGCCGAGCAGTGGACGTGGCACCTGCAGGAGCACTACCCACACTGCACCCTCGTGCTGCTGGAGGTCCAGCACAGTGAGGGCTACCATGCAATGAGCTACTTGCTGCCAGCACTGGACAGGTGGGCTGCTGGTGTGCAAGCCCTGCCAGAACATCTGCATGCCCGGTGTTGGTCCGCGCAGCAGCAGTAGTGCTTCTGTTTCTGCCACGAAGTGTGCATGAGTCAAACCCCAGCCACACCCCATGTCAACTCATCGTCTGCAAAGGCGCATGCAAACACAGCGTCTGTTCTTGCAGAAACAAGGAGCCTGTTCAGGCGCACTGCATCAGGCACTTTCAGGGGTCATGTGAATCATTGCACAGCCAGCATGCAGCATGTTGTGGCAAGCCAAGCATGCTGAAGGTGTCGGGACGGACAGAGAAGCACATTGGCATCCTTCACTTGTGCCCCTCCCATGGCTATCAGGGAAGATGGTTGCAAAAAAAGTGCAAATTTTGGGTGGCGAACACCCTTCACTTCTGCTGCACACCCTGCTCAGCATCACAGCTTGCAAACTTTGTGTCTGTGCTGTGCGCCCCATGCTTGCAGGCTGCCTGAGCTCAATGCGCTTGACGTGGAAGTGCAAGGACCCTCCATTCCTAAAATGCTGCCCATGGCCACGCTGCTGCTGGGTGTACGCACACAGCTGACCAGCGTGCAGAGCCTGACACTGACTCTGTCCCAGAGCTGGTCGGGGGCTGGGCTGGCCTGGGCAGAGCTGGCAGCCATGACCCAGCTGACCAAGTTGGTCATCACATCAAACTACAGGGTATGTGCGCCTGCAGGCACCTGCCTGCCTCACAGCCTGGTCATATGCACAAAGGAGCGAGCGCTAGGGCAGCATACCACATGATTGTGTTGTGAACATGCAAGGCTGTTTGGCTGCTGTGTGGTCGCAACGGCTGGTCGTCAGTGCCGATCAACTCACGGACTTCGGTTGTCGTGTGTACGTATCGTATCCGGGCATGCTTGACCTGTGTTGGCTTGCTGCTGCTGCCATGTCTGCGTGTGCAGGGTCTTGACATTGTGTGCAAGAAGACAGACCTGCTTCAGCTGAGTGCACTGCGTAACCTGGAGCACCTGAGCGTCGGCTTTGATTGTGCAGAGCCAGCTGAGCACCCAGTTTGCTTTCAGCTAATGTCTCAGATGAGTGCTCTCACAGCACTCAAACTCAGTGTGCTCAGCACAGATGGCTTTGGGGCTCTGCGTAACTGCGTTCATCTGCAGCACCTGGAGTGTACGCTTCGGGCAGGCTTGTTACCTGCGCTTAGCGCGGCGGACTGGGGGGTTGTCGGAGAGTTGACAGAGCTGACAGAGCTGGTGCTGTGGGCAGTGTCTGAGCGCACTGCCTCAGAAGCATGTCTGGCAGCATTGCAGCAGCTGACCGGGTTGCAGGTGCTTGCTGCCGACCTGTGGGCGGAGGAACTGTTGCAAGGGCTGCAGAATCTCTCACAGTTGGAGGCTGTAGGTGGGGGCTGGCAAGCATGTACGGCCTTGCATAGCTGTCAGGTATTGCTGAGCTGCAGATGTGGGTGATGAAGACAGGCTTCCTGTCACACCCACAGGCAGCAAGAGTGTTTGTGGCTGGGCTAGCAGGTGTGAATTCACTGTCTCTGATTGTTGACACAGAGGAGGTGCGCGCATGTCTGGGCAGTGCTGTTGAGCATGTCGAGCGGTGTGGCTTGCCGTTGCCCTTACAGCACAGCATCACCATGCTGGACTGACATCGCACCAGCTACCAGCCTGGTAGCTTCCTGACCCGGCCAGGTCATGCCAGTGCGCGGCCACCCATGGGTGCATGCATCTGTTGACTACACCTGTGTTGCTTCCCCCCTCGGATGTTGTGTGGTTGGTTGCATGGATACTCAGTACTCTCATTTGGGCAGCGTACAACGTACAAACGTACAGCATGCTGCGTACTTTTACAGTGCAGTACTCACGTACTACTCACATACTATTGTAGTACAAGGGCCCAAAGAGAAACGTACAGCACGTACAGGCCAATGTAGTGAGCATCCCTGGTTGGATGTGTTGTGGCAACCGTGTGCTGGTGTGCAACGTACTGCCTATGCCATAAAGAGCTACCTTCAAGTGCGCCTTGGGTGGCAGCCTACCCTGAAGTAAGGGTGCAATGCATGAATGTAAGAGTGTTGGGGCCGTGTGTCTGACTGTCCGCTTCCGTTGTGCCATGCACACAGGAGTTGAATACAGAACATGGAGACATGAACAACGCCAAAGGCCATCCCGCGTGAATGTGGGAGACCAGTGTTTGCACACAGGGTTCATCATCTTCAGACTCGACCGCTACACCCTCCTGCCCTTGAAGAACTGCCCCTATACTGTCAATGTGCTGTGTGATTAACGTCTGGTCAAGTGAGACTTGTAATGAGATTCTTCATACAGGCTCCTGTACAATCCACTTTCAGCACAACGACCCACTTTCTTCAAGGAAACAAAAAAGGATGTGTTGCACAACGAAAGTAGTAGTGGTAAGAACGAGAGTTAGCCATGCATTCCTTGAGGATAGACCGTGACATGGGATAGACTGATCACAGGTGAAAATAACAGGTTGTGCTGGCCCCAGCTGCCTGTGCATGTCTGCACATGTGAGAGTTGTTGAATGTCTGAATCATGCATTTAAAGTTGACTTTGAGGCTTTTAATCCATGAATCAGGCCACGCCCGGCAAAAAAGCTAGCTTCAAGATCTGTCTGGCAGAAACGATCTGTGTGTTGAAGACACACATGATTGTCTCTGTTCCGTACTAGAGGAAGAGAGAGGGTTTTGGTTTTCTGACATCGGAAAAGACAGGAACGAGGGCTACCACGAAACATCACCATGATGGCCTTGTATTATTCTGAATCCCTTGATACTGTGCGTATTGTTTACGCACGAAAATTTTTCAGGAATGGCTTTCGGAACACCTCAGCTTCTCCTGCACCCACTACAACGCAGTCACAATCCTTGATTTTGATATATGATTGCATACGGTGCATATCCGCCTCTGCCGAAGCTGCCCTGAACCCCCAAACTCCAGGGAAAGCAAGATCACCCGATCAGATCTACCCTGACCGCCAAAAGCAACCAGCTTTTTGGAGTGACCAGGTGCAGGCAGGACTCGGATAACAATACATAGATGTTCTTTTGGCCTTCAACGCATGGCTTTCTTGATCCTCTCCCCTCTTCGCTACACAGCTGGCAGAGCATTGTTCATGCTCAGCAGTTTGTCAGCATGAGCATTGCTGATCAACCTCATGAGCGCTGCAGTTTCGTCCGCTCCAATTCCAATGCATCCCTTTCGGTTGAGCGATTGTAAGGTCTAACGTCTGCCGTCATGCTGCAGTGGTCCGTTGACAGTGACGTCAGCTGAAGCAGCTGTGAAGTTCAGCACCCTGTGCACCAGCAGCATGCCTTAGGTTGGTGCTGGCTGGTCTGTGCTCGAGCTGTGCATGTGCGCTTGTTACTTTCTGGCTGCCTTGTACAAGTCCACCATACAACCCTCGCATTCAATGCTTGCAGTGGCCATGCCGACAAAGCCAGCCTCCTGGCAAACCCAGTAACAATGTGGTGACATCGCTGCTGCAGGCTCGCAACCAGCCACCCCGCAGGATTCAGCCGGTACCAGCGTATGGGCACTCAACGTTTGTGGAGTGTTCGAACGGTCTGGATGAGGACATCTTCTGCGACATCCTGATGCCCAAGCTGTGCAAAGATGGAGGCTGAGCAGGCAACCTTGCTGCAACCTGCTCCCAGCTGCGCAGGCTGTGCCACAGCAGCGTCAAGCGGCTCGAGTTCCGACTACTTCGGAGGGATTTGCAGCCGAGTGCCGCCCAATGATGGAAACTGACCTTGCCGCAGCAATTCCCACACTGTAGCAAGCTTGTTCTGCAGATGCAGGAGCGGAGCTACCTGGCAGTGAGCAACATGCTGCCAGCTCTTGCCAGGTGCGCTGAGTGGTATATATGCATCACAGCGAGCGACACATACAGTGATGTGAATAAGCAGGGGCGCTGTTTTGTGACGTGGCGAGCAATGACAAATGTTGTCCATGTCCAGTTGAACGTGCCGCCCAGAAGCAAGGGTCTGCCACCCCGTCACTGGCCATATGTTGCCGACTTTGTCATATCGGGCCATGTTGTGTTGCACTGAGAGCTCACCAGACGCCTTTCACTATTCGTATGCAGCAATAGTGGCAGACCAAGCACCAGGCAAGCATTGGCAAAGGAAAATGCAGACCTGCACACACGCATGCATACTTGCACGGCCAAGTCGCAGCGCAGCATCGTGATGTCTTGTGTGACACAGGCTGCTGGCACTGTCAGAGCTGGCGCTGAAAGTGAAGGGGTCGCCGCTTGCAGAGGTGCTGCCCATGGCCATGCTGCTGAGGAGCGTACGCACACAGCTGACCATGCTGCAGAGCCTGACAATGGAGCTGTCACAGAGCTGGATGGGGGCTGGTCTGGCATGGGCAGAGCTGGCAGCCATGACTCAGCTGACTCGGCTGTGCATCCACTCCACCCGTGTAGTATGTGTCGCCTGGCATGCCACTGTGCCAAATTCCTTTTTGGTGTGTTGCACTTGTGTGTGTCTGGTGGAACACAGTCCTTGTGTCAGCTGCAGTCAGTGGCACACCGTATGCTGAACATCAGTACTGTGTAACGAGCTCTGAGCTACGGCTGTGTGGCTTCGTCTGCCATGCAGGGTAACTCACTGTGCAACAAGACAGACTTGCTGCAGCTGAGTCAACTGTGCAACCTTCAGTGCCTGTCTGTCGACATCGTGTGTGGCAATCAAGGTCAGCACCCCGTCTCCTTGGAGCTGGTGTCTCAGATGAGTGCCCTTACGGAGGTCTCCCTGGGGTCTGCAGCACAGCGGGCTTTGGGAGCCTAGGCAACTGCACCAACCTGCACAATCTGACACCGCTTCATCCGCAAGGGGTGTTGTTTGAGCTGGGCGCAGCCATCTGGGGCGTACTCGGGCAGCTGACGCAGCTGACAAGTCTAGCACTGTGGCCCGTGGCCCAGCGCACTAATCTCGATGTGTGCTGCTCAGCACTACAGCAGCTGACTGGTCTGAGTGTGTTGCATGCTGACGCCTGTGCGCCAGGGGTCTTGGTGAGTCTGCAGGTCTCTCACGTTTGACAGAGTTGGGTGGGGGCTGGACAGCAAGGGATGCCCCCATCACAGATGTCTTATGTCCACACATCCAGGTGCTGTGGGCCACGCACGACCACATACCCTGCAGTGCACTCCCCAACTTGCTGTGTGTGAACCTTTACCGGGGCATCCCAGCTGCTGTGCTGGTTGCATTGAGCCAGTACTGCTGCCGCTTGCAGTCCATCAGGCTCAGCTGCCTCCCAGACACACCCACACATGGCGTCCGCACTGTGCATGCAGGCCATGCAAGTGATCGCGTTGCGGCTCTCAGGTCCTTAACCAATCTGCAGCACCTTGTGGCTCTGGATTATGCAGTGACGGATGATTCAGAGCTGCTTGCATTGGCCCACGTGGCAGCTTTGTTGGCACGGCATGAGTTGAGAGAGCTGACGATGTTGGTGCAGGACACTGCCGCAGTCTCCGATTTTTGCCTCATCGGCTTTGGGCAGCTGTCGGGTCTGGGCCTACTGCATGTGTGGTTACTCAAGCCGGGCCTGATGTGGGCTGCAGACCCATCGCGGGCGTTTGTGTCAGTGCTGGCAGGCGTGCGTGATGTGCAGCTTGTGGTCGTAGAGAAGCAACAGCATATCAGTCTGAGCAATGCATTCAAGCGTGCTGAGGTGTATCACCTGCCGCTGCCTGGAAGGCACACCATCACCGTTCTGAGCTGATGTTACAATGACCCTGGAGCAGGGATCGAGGGCATGCATACGTGGGCTGCATCTTTTCTGTTGCATTCCTTGTCGTGTTTGACTATTGCCAGTTCTAAAGCATCATGCGTGCTAGCTCTGTTGACTGATGGTTCAGTGTACCCCCAGAGAGCCTTGCACGTATCTGTGGTGTGTTGGGTTTGCCGAATTGAGCAACGTCATGAAGCAGGACAGCTCTTGTGCTTGGCAACTGATGTGCTGGTTTACCTTGACATTTGACATGATTGGAGATGTCGGAGTAGTATGCTTGCATTGTCAACTGCATGAGTGCTTGTGGTCCTGCTTGACTGTGCTGTAGCTCAGTACTGCAGTCAGTACAGTATAGGCCCCAACACCCTCTTTTACAGTATAATGGCAGTGACTGTCGTGGCAGCCTACCAGTTGAGACCCACATCACTGCTGAGCAGCAACCACTGACCTCCTGCAGCAGATCACTGTACAAACTGCTTCCCCAACCTCTCCACAGTTTGACATGTCTGTGGACGACTGCAAACGCCCCACATTTCAGGAACGATGTGACAGCAAGCAGCACTCGCACCCTTAGGCTGGCAATTGCAGCAGCACTGCAGCTTCTGCTGATGCTGTGACCAGCATAGGAAGGTTTCTGGTCAACTCCAGTAGTTGACTGTTGTGCTGAAGCACAACATATGCCACTCCCAGCTTCAGAAGCAAACCACTACTTGTGCAATGATCTGGCTCCCAAAGCCAGTGATCACTCATATTGGACTTGCTGTAAGAGACACAGCAACTTTACAAAAGCTGGTGTCATGGATGTCTCGTTGTCTAATATTTTACCGTCGTGCACGGCAAGGAGGACGCTTGATAGCTTGCAGCACAAGTTGTCAATCCTGACGTGGCACAACCCTTATGTTCCGATAGATCACGGGTCGTCGCTGAATTGCAGTATCTCACGGTCACTTCCAGGTCAAAGTATTGCTGTATTCGAGGTTGGGAAACTCAGAACAGCGAAAGCACTTGGACCGCCCTCTTCCAGGTGATCCAGCCTCTACAACAGCAAATTGCTTTTCCTCATGTCTGTGGGCCCGTAACGAGCTTGTTATTTGATCTACTTGGTATAAAGCCTCATATGGTCACCAGCATGGCCGTCCTGACCTCTTTGGGCCCCTGCTCACTGGAGTTTTGATCTGCTGTGCAGCACAGTGTCTGTTCCATATTCACACAACCTTTGCAGAACAAAGGGGCATCTGCATAATGGCAGTAAGTTATATTTTGTTGTGGTGCTGCAGGCCAGGGAAATACTCAGGGACCAGAGGCAGGCTCTTCTCTTTCAACAATTCAAAGCATTCAGAAGCACAGCACCAGCCCAGCAGCAGGAGAGCGACAGCAGCATGCCCCAGGTTGGTGCTGCTGCTTTCACTTGCGTGCATGGTCGACTTCCTAGTCTTGATCAAGCCTTGCTTCAGCAACGGTTAAGCCTTTGTGATTCGTTGTGGGCCACAATCGTGTGTAGGGTCCCCAATCCGGACAACTATGAACGTGCCGGCAGGGCCACTGGGTGCTAGGCCCGTCAAGAGCCGCACAGCAAGCATCCTGTGTCTGAAGAGCGCTGGCACCATGGACTGTAACAAGATGTGTGGTGTGGCTGCTGCAGGCACGCAACAGAGCCCGCAAGGGCAAGCAAGCAGCAGCTGCTGCTGATGGGCAACCAGAGTTCCTGCAGTTCCTGGAGAAGCTCACCGAGGACACGTTCTGTCAGACCCTGCTGCCCATGCTGATTGAAGATGGCTCAGCGGGCAGCTTTGCTGCAACCTGCTCCCAGCTGCGCAGGCTGTGCCACAACGGCGTTGAGTACCTTGACTTGCGCTCACTCCTCGGCGAGGCACATGATCAGCCCAGTGGCGCCGAGCTGTGGACGCAGCGCCTACAGGAACGCTTCCCCCACTGTGTCTCAGTGACGCTCCACGTGGAGGAGGATGAGACTTACCAAGCAATGAGCTATGTGCTGCCAGCACTTGCCAGGTGGGTTGGCAGGCTACTGACACGGCCCTGATCGCAGTGCACACCTACTGCCAGTGGCATGGCATGCAGCTCAGCATCCATGGTTGTGCAAATGCCTTGGCCACGCGTGCAGGCTTTACCAGGATCGCCAAGGAGCTGCAGGACATGTGTACTAACAGCAGCGTGTGACGGACAGGCAGTGAGCCGGCCAGCAGCTGCAAGCGTCAAGCAGCATGCATGTGCTGGGGGTCCTTTGGGCTCTCTAGTCACGTGTCACAGCCAGCATCAAGTGTGGGCAAAATTGCACGCAATCCCGCACTCAAGATGGCACGAGGATGGCACATATTGCACTCCTGAACACCCGAGCGATCATGCATCGCAGGATGATGCAACCTGCCATGTGCCTCATGTTCGCAGGCTGCCTGCCCTGACAACGCTCTATGTGTACGTCGAGGGGACGCCAAATGCCAGGATGCTGCCTATGGCCATGCTGCTGATGAGCGTACGCATGCAGGTGACCAGCCTGCGGAATCTGACACTGGCCCTGTCACAGAGCTGGGCCGAGGCACGTTTGGCTTGGAAAGAACTGGCAGCCATGACTCAGCTGACGCGGCTATGCATCACATCCACATACGAGGTATGTGATGTGCTTGTAACCCAGGTAATCTAGGTAACTTAGGCCTGCCTGCTAGAATCAGAGGCAGTAACCTCCCATCATGCTGCCTGCCATGCAATGCGTCAGAATCTTGTGACAGGCCATGCAAGGGTGTGGATATGTAGTGTGTTTGGGTCGCAGCCATATGCCTTGGTGCCAGTGCATGTGCTGCTGGGAGCTGCACAGCATCCTGACCTGTCTTCCTTCCTGCGTGTGGTCTGCACTTAATATGCAGGAGGACAGCCTGTGCCACAAAACAGACTTGCAGCAGCTCAGTAAGCTGTGCAACCTGGAGGACTTGTATCTATGCCCCGAGTGTATTGACCAAGCTGAGCACCCGGTTGACCTGCACTTGGTGTCTCAGATGAGGGCGCTGACAGCACTCAGGCTCAGTGTTGGCAGTGCAGATGGCTTCAGCAACCTTACCAACTGCCGCAGTCTCCAAAACCTGGACCTTAGTTCCCAAGCTGGGGCGTCTATCGGGCTCAGCGCAGCAGACTGGGGGGTTATTGGACAGCTGACACAGCTGACACAGCTGGGACTGTGGCCTGTGGCTCAGCGCACTGACTGTGACGTGTGTTGCGCAGCATTGAAGCAGCTGACTGGTTTGAAGGAGGTTGGTGCTGAGGTTTGGGCGCCTGAGGTTTTGGAGGGGCTGAGAAGCCTCTCGCAGTTGACCTCTGTGGCGGGGGGCTGGGCGGCAAGCCATGGTCCCCCCATTGATATCACATGTCCACAAGTGGTGGACCTCATGGGCACCCAAGACCATATACCCTGCAGTGCTTTCCCCAACCTGCTGAGTATCCACTTGTTTCGCCACATCCCGTCTGCTGTGTTGACTGCATTGAGCAAGCACTGCTGCTCCTTACAGTGCCTTGGGCTCTCTTCCCTCCCAGAGACACCCAGGAGTCCAGACCACACCCTGGATGCTGCAGAGCCTGTAGCAGATCGTGTTGCAGCTGTGAAGTCCCTGTCCAGCCTGCGCCATCTCACAGCCCTGGACGTCTCTGTGACAGATGATGCAGAGGTGCTGGCAGTAGCATACGTGGCAGCTGTGTTGCGCAAGCATGCGTTGACAGAGTTGAGGCTGCTTGTGTCAGAGGACTCTCAGGTGTCCGACCCAGGCATGCTGGGCCTGGCACCAGCATCAGGCATTCAGGTGCTGCATGTTTGGCTCCTGCAGCCAGTCTTGTTTCTGCTGCCGGATGCAGCGCGGGTGTTTGTGTCTGTGCTGGCAGACGTGGGTGAGCTCCATGTGACGGTGGGTATTCAGGCGCAGCACTCAAATCTGAGCAGTGCTTTTGACCATGCCTCTGCGTGTGGCTTGCCTCTGCCCCAAGTGCACTGCGTCACCATCGCCGACTGACCTGGCACCACCCAGCACTGATTGACCTGGGCACATGCTGCAAGCATGGTTTGCACCTGTGGTGCTTCTTTCCACCAGCGTTGTGTGGCCGGTTGTTGCAACTGGGTGGCATGGGGCAATCGCACAAAGGAGAACTCTAGAGTTAGATCTAAACTCAAGTTGCAATCTGTTCCCTTGTGCACCCCTTCGGGCCCACTAGTTCTGTTGAAGCTGTTACACCCAGTTTGAGTGACGAAGGTGTGCGCGGGGGGCAGGTGTGCTTGTGGATGGTGCTGAGAGTGGGCGGGGGGTGGGGGCGAAGCTGCTGGAGGGTGCACCCTCCAGCAGTTTCCAGCCTGGCCCCCCTAGCACGTGCTAG
>QAXK01003679.1:0-59847 GCA_004335735.1 Chlorella sp. KRBP | reverse complement strand
CGGTCGGCGAGCTGGTCGGCCTCCTCGAGGTACTGGGTCGTGAGGAGGACCGTGACGCCGTCGGCGACGAGGTCGCGCACGACGTCCCAGGTGGCGCGCCGGCTGCGGGGGTCGAGCCCGGTCGTCGGCTCGTCGAGGACGAGGACGCTCGGCCGGCCGACGAGCCCCATCGCGAGGTCGAGCCGGCGGCGCATCCCGCCGGAGAAGGTCGAGGGCCGGGCGCCCGCGACGTCGGTGAGCTCGAAGCGCTCGAGCAGCTCGGCGCTGCGCCGGCGGACCTCGTCGGCCGGCAGGTGGTGCAGGCGGCCGACGAGGACGAGGTTCTCCTCGGCCGTGAGGAGGTCGTCGAGCGCGGCGAACTGGCCGGTGAGCCCGATGCACGCCCGCACGAGGCGCGGGTCGCGGACGACGTCGTGGCCGAGGACCGCCGCGGTGCCCCCGTCGGGGGCGAGCAGCGTCGTGAGGATGTTGACCGTCGTCGTCTTGCCGGTGCCGTTCGGGCCGAGCAGGGCGTGGACGGTGCCGGGGGCGACGGTGAGGTCGACGCCGTCGAGGACGACGTGCTCGCCGTAGGACTTGCGCAGGCCGCGGATCTCGACGGCCGGTGTGCTGGTGCTCATGGGTCTCTCCTGACGGGTGTCGGGGTGGTCAGACGCGGCGCAGGACGACGTCGCCGTAGCCGGCGCGGATGCGGAGCTCGACGGTCGGCTCGCCCTCGGCGGGGGCGCCGGTGCCCTCGAGGTCGCTGCGGACGGCCCCGTGGCGGGCCTCGACGTCGAGCCACGCGGCGAGGTCGTCGGCGACGCCGACGTCCACCCGCCCGTAGGAGCTGTCGATGCTGACGACCCCGCCGTGGACCGCGGCGAGGCGCACGTCGCCGGCCGAGGCCTTGGCGGTGACCCCGCCGCGGGCGTGCTCGACCCGGACGTCACCGGCGGTCGTCGAGAGGTGGAGCGGGCCGTGGCCCGTGCCGACGGTGACGTCACCCGCGGAGGTGCGGGCGCTCACCTCGCCGGCGGCCTGCTCGACGTGGACGGCTCCGGCCGAGGTGCGCAGCTCGACGCGCCCGCCGGCGGCACCGAGCCGGACGTCGCCCATCGAGGTCCGAGCGTGGACGGCGCCGGCCCGCTCGATGGTGATGTCGCCCATCGAGGTGTCGACGTCGACCGTCCCGAGGAGGCCCGCGGTGCGCGCCTCACCCCAGCCGCGCACCTCCAGGGCGGAGCCCTCCGGGAGCCGGACCTCGATGTCGACGCGGTCGCCGGTTCCGACCATCGCGCGCAGCCGGCTCGCGACCGAGCGCGGGGAGCGGACGGTGACGCGGTGCCCCGAGTGCTCGGCGGTGAGGGCTGCGGCGTGCTCGACGTCGCCCCGGCGGGCGGGGTTGTGCGGGCGGATGTCGACGACCGTCTCGTCGGTGTCGGTGGCCCGCACGGTCAGGTCGGCGCCGGCGACGTCGATGTGGAGGGTGATGGGGTCGGGGGTGCTGAACGTGGGCATGGCGGATCCTCCCGTGGCGGGTGTGGGTGTGGGTGTGGCTGTGGGGTTCTCGTGGGGCCGGCGCCGGGTGGGCCGGTCGGGTGGCGGGTCCTAGCGGACCCAGCCGGTCTGGCGCTGCCCGGTGAGGGACGTCGCCGGTGCGGGCGTGAGGGGGAGTGCGGGGGTGGTGCGGGGCTCCGCGACGGCGGCCGCGACAGTGCGGACGAGCCAGGCGTTCACCGACAGCCCGGCGGCCTCGGCGGCCTCCTCGACCTTCGGCTTGAGCCGCTCGGGGAGGCGCAGGCTGAGCCGGGCGGTGCCGCCGGCCTCGTCCTCGTCCTCGACCGGCTCCGCCTCGGGGACGGGCTGCGGGGTGGGTGCCTCGTGGACCGGGGCGTTGACGACGAGGTCGAGGTCGCGGCCGCGCAGCCGGACGTCGACCGAGCCGGGGGCCATCCGCTCGGTCACCTCGGCGGCGGCCTCGACGACCGCGTCGAGGAGGAGCATGCGGGCCGAGGGCTCCAGTCCTCCGGCCAGCAGCTCGGCGAGCTCGACGGCCTCCGGGCCGCCGGTGCGGGCCGCGGTGACGAGGTCGCGCTGGAGGCGGGCGACGTAGGGCGTGAGGTCCATGACGCCACTATGACACCACGATGACGTCATGCGCAACCCCTGTGACGTCATGGTGACGTCACAGGGGTCGCGGACCGTGGTCAGCCGACGGCGACGGTGTGCGGCGGGGTGGGGACGGGAGGTGCGGGCGCCGTCAGCTCGGTCGGGCGGAACCCCTTGACGACGAGGTAGACGCCGAGCGAGAGCTCCCAGGCCGCGATGGGCAGGGCGCAGAGGAGAGTCAGGGTCCCGACCCGGTCGACGACCCCGAACAGCGTGAGGACGACGGCGGTCAGGTGGACCGGGGCGCCGACGAGCCCGATGAGCGGTAGGACGCGCGGCACGAGACCCGAGCGGAGCAGCAGGGTCCCGAGGAGCAGGGCGTTGAGGCCGGGCATGAGGCTCTGCCCGACGGTGAAGGCCCAGTCGTAGGTCGCGACGTGCGAGGCGCCGACCGCCAGCAGGGCGGACCGGTCGCCGGCCCCGGCGGAGACGCCCAGGTCCCGCCGCAGGGCGACGAGCGCGAGCAGGCTGGCCACGCCGGTGAGGATCATCGCGCCCTCGAGGCTGCGCGAGGCGATGAACCCGATGGCCAGGCCCTCGTGCTGCCGGCGCACGACCGGGAAGAGGGCGACCGCCGTCCCGATGCCGGCCAGGCCGACGAGCACCTCGAGGAAGGCGCCCCACAGCACACCGGTCGCGCTCCCGGCGCCGAGGACGAAGTCGGGGAGGCGGGCGGGCTCGTAGAGGACCAGCGTCGGGATCGAGACGAAGGTGAGGAGGTAGAACAGGCCCGCGACGAGCGCGGTCCGTCGGGTGGCGGTCATGGGGGCTCCCTGAACACGAGGTGTACGGCGTACACCTGTCGGTGCTCCCACGGTAGGGGCGAGCGGTGCAGCGGTCAATGGCCCGGTCGAGGGGGTGCCCACCGGCCGGCCGAGGTGTGCGGGCCTGCGGGGGCGCGACAGGACACAATGGGCCAGCGGAGCGCCGCTCGAGCCCCGGCGACGGTCCGGACGGACGGGAGGTTCGCTCGTGTTCGGCTCCATCGCCACGACCGATGACGAGCGGGTGGCGCCGCGCGCCGGTGACGGCCTCGTGCCCGCCGCTGACGTCGTCATGGACCGCGCGTTCACACTGGGTGCCACCCCGGCGGAGGTCTGGCCGTGGCTCGTGCAGCTGGGCAAGCGGCGGGCCGGCTGGTACCTGCCGCGGTCGCTCGAGCGGTTCCTCCCGCCGGGCCGGCGCGCCCTGCGTCACCTCGACCCGCGCTGGCAGCGACTCCGCGTGGGGGACTCCATCCCGGACTACGGCGGGCGGGACGCCACCTTCGAGGCGGGCATCGTCGACCCGCCGAGCACGCTGGTCTACACGTCCCGGCGCGGCGACATCGACCTCAGCTGGTCGATCACCCTCGTCCCCGTGGGGGAGGGGACGCGGGTGTTCTTCCGGCTGCGCCTGGCGGGCGTCAAGCGGCGGTGGCTGGCCGAGACGGTCGGGGGGCTCTTCGACGCGCTGACCCTGGCCGGGCTGGCCGCCGGTCTGCGGGAACGGCTCTCCGGGCCGGTGTGACCTCCCGGCCCGGGGCGACCCTCAGGGGGCGGGGGCGGACACCGCGTCGAGCAGGGCCTGGACCAGGGTCCCGCTCTCCAGGGGATGGCGCAGCGGCCGGTCCAGCCGGAGAGCGTAGACGTTGCGGCGCCCCTCCCGGTGGCGGA
Organism: Chlorella sp. KRBP; assembly: GCA_004335735.1. Lineage (NCBI taxonomy): Eukaryota > Viridiplantae > Chlorophyta > Trebouxiophyceae > Chlorellales > Chlorellaceae > Chlorella > Chlorella sp. KRBP. The sequence continues at coordinate 56,041 of QAXK01003679.1, read as the reverse complement.
CGAGGTAGCCCTCCTCCTCGAGCTCGCCGACGATGCGCTGGACGGCGCGCTCGGTGACACCCACCTCGGCCGCCACCTCGCGCATCGTCACCGACGGGTCCCGGGCCAGGCACACGAGCACGTGGGTGTGGTTGGTCAGGAAGGTCCAGCGCGGCGTTGACATGCGACAAGTGTTTCACTAATCTGTAGTCGCACAAGGGGAGTATCCCACTCACGGTGCGTCGTCAGGACGGTCGCCCACGCGACCCGGCGCCCCGGCCAGGACCTGCGGTCCGGGCGGGAGAGACCTTCGACGACGTCGAAGGAGACCGCCGTGGAGCAGGCGTTCATCGTGCCGTGGTGGGCCTGGGCCGCCCTCACCCTCACCATCGTCGTGATGCTGGCCATCGACCTGTTCATGCACCGGGACGGGCACGAGATCGGCTTCCGCGAGGCGGCGGTCTGGAGCGGCATCTGGATCGGCGTGGGCCTCGGTTTCGGCCTCGTGCTGTGGGTGTGGCAGGGCGCCGACGTCGCCGGCACGTACTACGCCGGCTACCTCATCGAGAAGGCGCTGTCCGTCGACAACGTCTTCATCTTCGCGATGATCTTCAGCGCGTTCGCCGTTCCCCCGTCGCTGCAGCACAAGGTGCTGTTCTGGGGGGTCGTCGGGGCCCTCGCGTTCCGCCTCGTGTTCATTGTCGCCGGTGTGGCCCTGTTGGAGGCGCTGTCGTGGACGGCCATCCTGCTGGGGGCGCTGCTGCTCTACACGGGCTGGAAGATGGCCTTCAAGCACTCCGACGAGGTCGACCCGGACCGCAACCTCCTGGTGCGGGCGGTGCGCAGGGTCCTCCCCACGACGCCCGAGTACCACGGCGACCGCTTCTTCGTCCGGCTGCACGGGCGACGCACCGCGACGCTCCTCTTCATCGCCCTCGTGGCCGTCGAGGCGACCGACCTGGTCTTCGCGATCGACTCCGTCGCCGCGGTGCTCGCCATCACGACGACCACCTTCCTCGTCTGGTCGGCGAACGCCTTCGCCGTCCTGGGGCTGCGAGCCCTCTACTTCTGTCTCGCCGGGCTCCTCGCCCGGTTCGTGCACCTGCACTACGGACTCGCGTTCCTCCTCGGGTTCGCGGGGCTCAAGCTCATCCTCTCCGAGACCCCGGTCGGCAAGCTCCCCGTCCCGCTGACCCTCGGGGTCATCGTCGTCACCCTCGCCGTGAGCATCGGGACCAGCCTGTGGGCCACGCGAGCACGGGATGACGACCCCTCGTCCCCGACACCCTCCCCCCACCTCCACTGACAGCCACCCCCGAGGAGCCACCCATGACACTCACCGCCGTCGACGGTGCCGGTCGCCGCGCCGCGCCACTCCCGTTGCCGACCTCCGCCGAGGTCATCGCCCTCCAGGCCGTCCGGGACTACCCCGCGGTGTCGGTCCTGTGCTCCACCGAGACCGCACCCGTCATGTCGCCCGCGGCGGCCACGCGGCTGCACCGGTTCGTCGACGAGGCGGCCCGTCGCCTCCACGCGGAGTTCGGGGCCGAGGTCGCCGAGTCCGTGCGCGACGACCTGCTGCACCTGGTCGAGGATGCCCGTGAGCGGCCGACGAGGGCTGCGGTGGCCCTGTTCGTGAGCAGCCGGCACGTCTCGGCCTGGTCGCTGGCCAGCCCCGTGGTCGACCGGGCCGTCGTGGACCCCACCTTCGCGACACGGGACCTCGTGAGGTCGCTGCACCGCACCCCGCGCCACGTGGTGCTCGTGCTCACCGAGCGTGAGGCCCGCGTCTTCGACGGCGTCGGCGACGTCCTCCTGCCGGCGCTGAACTCGTCGTTCCCGCTCGTCGACAGGACACGGTCCAGGTCGCGTCACCGGGGACCCGGCCGGGACGACGCCGAGGGCCGTCGCACCGAGACCTTCCTGCGCCGGGTGGACCGAGCCCTCGGCGCCTACCTGCGGCTGCACCCTGCGCCGCTGGTCCTCGTGGGCGCCGGACGGACCCTGGCGCGGTTCACGGGGCTCTCCGAGAACCTCGGCCGCCTCGCGGGCACGGTGCAGGGCAGCCACGCCCGGACGCCGCTGCCCGTCCTCGCCCGGCTCGGCCGGCCCGTCCTCGAGTCGTACCTGCGCTCCCGGGAGGACGAGGCCCTCGACCTCCTCCGCCGGCGCACGGGGAGGGCCCAGGTGGCCACCGGTATGCGGGCGGTCTGGCTCGCCTCGCGTCGCGAGCGCCCCGAGATGCTCGCGGTCGAGGAGGGGTTGTTCTACCCCGCCCGACTCAGCCCGGACGGCGACCTCCTGACACCGGCCGACGACATCGACCACCCCGAGGTCATCGACGACGCGGTCGACGAGGTGATCGAGATGGTGCTGCACCGAGGAGGATGGGTGGCGATCGTGTCCGACGGGGCCCTGGCCGACAGCGACCGCATCGCCCTGACCCTGCGCTCGTGAGCCGGGGCCGCCCCGTGCCTCGTGGCGCGGCGACCGTGCCGGATGCAGTGAGCCGCAGGACAGCGGTGGCTGCCTGCGGCTCGGTGGTGACGGTGGTGGCCAGGGGCGGGGTCGAACCGCCGACCTTCCGATTTTCAGACAGAAGCAGACATGCAGGTCAGGGCGCTGTTGTGCGAGATCCTGCGTTCCGGCGTGCAACATAGACGTCTCAGAGCCGGCGCGGGAGCTTGGTGGCATCCCCGTGGAGCGCCATGTCCGAGAGCGCCGCGGCGATCTGTGAGTCCCGGCCCTCGACGGCATGCATGTACCGCTGCGCTGCGGCCGTCGAGGAGTGGCCCAACCGCTGCTTGAGGTCCACGAGGCTCGCTCCGGTGGCCGCCGCGAGCGACTGGCCGGTGTGGCGTAGGTCGTGGAACGAGATGCTCACGCCGACCTTCTTCCTCGCCCGGACGAAAGCCTGGTAGATGGCGTTGCTCCGCACCCGGTTCCCGCTGCGGTCGACGAAGAAGAACTCGCTGCCGGCGAACTCGGCTAGGTGCTCTTGGAGGATCGGGAGCACGTGGGGAGGGATGGTGACGCTCCGCTTCCCCGCTTCGCTCTTGGGGTCCTTCTCGTACCGCGTCGGCTCCTCGAGCAGCTCGACCCAGTTCTTCCTGACGCGGACGACTCCCCTGTCGAGGTCGACGTCCTCGGTGCGGAGCGCACAGACCTCGCCGCGTCTCAGGCCACACCACGCCGCGAGCACCACGGCGGCCCTGAATCGAGGGGTCGTTGCCTCAACCAGCTGAGCAACCTGGGCGGGGGTCGCGATGGATCGCTCCGGACTCCGCTGTGCGCCGGCGCCTGGGATCTGGCAGGGATTGCGCAGGATGGCTCCGTCCTGGACGGCAACGTTGAGGACCGACCGCATCAGTCGATACGACTGGCTGATGGAGGTCCTACCCCCGGGACCTCGCAGAGCCTTCGCGTGCCAAGCCCGAACGATGGGAGGTGTGATGGCGACGACGGGCATGTCGAGAAGCTCCGCCATGTGCAGCCGCATGTTGCGCCGACAGGTCTCTGCCCATCGGGGGCCGACCCGAGGGTTCTCCTCCAGGTACGCCTCGCAGCATTCGCGGAGAGTCCGTCGGCCGAGCTGGTCGTCGCGAATCCAGAAGCCGCGCTTGATCTCCCGCTCGATGCGCTCGAGATACCTCGATGCTTCGGCCTCGCTGACGTAGGTCTCGGGACCGGTGCGCCGACGACCGTCAGGGTCGATATATGACGCCTGAAACGCACCCGACGGCAGCCGGCGGATGGACCCGAACCTGCGACGCGTCATCAGCCCGAGCTCTGGTGCGATGGCCTGACCTCGACCATCCCCGCCGCCACGAAGGCCTCGAGGTCGGACTCGGGGATCCGCACGTGTCGTCCCACGTGGACGAAGCGGATGCGGCGTTCGGCGATGAGCCGCCGAGGGAACCGGACCCCTGTACCGAGCAGCTCTGCGGCCTGCTCGACGGTCAGCAACCGTTCCATCGGACCTCCTGTGTGGTGTCAGCCATGGGATTCATCCGGCTTCCATGAATGGGTGTGACGGCGTTGTTGCCGAACGGTCATCCACAGGGGGATCGGTGCCGTTCAACGCCTTCGCCATCTCGTACTGCTCTCGCCAGCGGCGGCGTTGGATGACCGTCTCCATGAGGATGTAGGACGAAGTCCCTCCGTGTCTCACGACCAGGGACCACAGGAAGCGCGAGTCTCCGTCCGACGCAACGACGTCGGCGGCCATCCGTTGAGCCGACTCGACCTCGATGCCCGCTTCTTCGAGGGCCTGACGGACGACGGCCCCACGGTCGATCTTGTGATCGGCCAGGGTCTTGCCGGACCAGCCACGCGATACGAGGACGCGCCGCCCTCCAACCCCTAGGTGCTCCCTGTCATGCGCCTTGCTGGGGCAGCGCCCTGGCTGCAGCCCTGGGCCGACCGTCCGCGGCTGCACGCCGAACCGCAGCCAGTTGGAACAGTCCGGTGAACAAGGCAGCCAGCGGACCTCCGCGTGGAGGCGGTCGATATGCGCTTCGTAGGCGGCGTCCGAATCGCTGGAGTAGGTCTCCCCCACTGCCTTCGTCAGGTACTTCGTGAGGTACCGGACAGATCGGTCGGCGTCGGGGGATCCGGCAAGGAGGCCCTGTACGTCGAGCTGCGGCCCAAAGCGCAGCACATGGGCGGGGCGCGCGCCGTCGTCCGCGTTGAGCCCGTCCAAGGCGGCATCCCAGGTCAGCAGGGGCTGTTCCGTGTCGGGGTCGAGGTAGTCCCGGCCGTCCCACACGGGCAGGTCGTCCACGTAAAGGGGCTCATCAACAGCCGGCCACCACAGCTGGTGGTACGTCGCTCTCGTCACCTCCTTGATGACCGCCCGCGGGATCGCGCCGCGCACTGCAACGTGGAAGTGGGGTGTGAGCCGACGCTGCCCCTCAACGGCGCCGAAGTACTGCACCTTGTAGCCAGCGCAGCGGCGAAGATTCTGGAACCAGCGGTCGAGAAGTCGCGGGAAGTGCAAGGCGTCCAGCGCTGCGCGCCGGTAGTCGTACGTGTCGGGATCTCGGGGAGTGCCGGTGCCGGGCACGATCCGGCCGTAGCCAGGCAGCGTGAGCGTGATGAACATCGATGGGCGGTAGGTCCGGCCATCCGGCGACTCGAACACCCTTCCCACAGTTCGGTCTTCCTGAGGAACCCGGGGGAGGTCAGGTACGTCGCCGCGACGCCGGGTCGAACGCGATCGGTTCGATGCTGCCTCTGGCTCAGGCTTAGGGTCTCCGTCTGCCGCGCGGGGCGGCCGCTGCCAGTCCGGCTCATCCTCGAGGTGCCACCCTGCCAGGCATTGAGTCATACGTAGTGTGCGAGCCCGAGCGGCACACGACGGGCAACGCGACTCGCGGGTCGACTGGCAGGGGAGCGCGACCACCGTGACCTCTCCGGTCTCGCGGTCGATGACCCGGCGCAACAGCGGACGGATGCAGACTCGCTCCTTGACGGCATACTCCTGCACCGCGTCGAGCGGAATCTCAGACGGCCTCATCGAGATCCCTCGCCAGCGTCACGCCGACGGCCTCGCGGACAACTGCGTCGAGGGAGTCCCCCCTCTGCAGCCGAGCGTCGAGTGTCGCCCTCTCCTCGGGAGCGAAACCTCCCCAGATCCCGTACTCCTCGCCGTAGAGCAAGGCCGCAGCCAAGCAGCGTCGTTTCACCGGACACGAGACGCACGCCTGACGGGCCATCCGAGCGGCCGGCGCCCGCAGATCGGCGAACCAAGCGCCTGACTGGTCGCCGGCGCAGCGGCCCTTGAGGCGCCACCGGATCCCGTCCAGCTCCTTGATGACAGAGGGTGTCGTCCTCACATGGGGCAACGGCTGCCCGAAGGTGCGGAAGGCGACGCGGTGCGGGTTGTCGGTGAACGTCATGCTGCTTCACCCTCGTCGTGCTCGTTACGGATCTGCTCAGAGGTTGGCCGGGGCGCCAGTGATGTCGACAGGTTCACGATGTCGGCATCGGTGAGATACGTCGCGCGGACTCGGCGGATGTCCCGGGTCCCCTCGGTGCGCACGTAGGCGATCCCGGGAGTGAGCTCGGAGATGTGATCGGCTCGGGCCCCACGTTCGCGCGCACCGTCGCCGAGGACCATGTCGACCTGGATCGGATTGTCGAGACGCATCGCGATGCGCGTGGGAAAGAGGTCTCGCCAGCTCACGACGTCCTTGCCGGGGTCCTGGACGGCGGCGACGACGGTGATGCCGACCGCGCGCCCTTGGGTCAGCAGGAGGCCCAGGGCGTGCTCGATGCGCCGGACGACCGACCTTTCAGCGAAGGCGCTCAGGGTGGCGAGCTCGTCGATGATCACCACGAGGTGTGGGCTGTCGGCCGAGGGGTGGTGGACGCGCAACCCGTGGGTCGAGAGATCGAGACTGCGCCGGGTCTTCAGGTCGACCGCTTCTTCGAGCAGGTCACACATCGCGTCGGGGTGCCCGCCCTCGAATCGGGCGAAGGCGCCACGTCCGAGCCCCAACTCCATTCCGCCCTTCGGGTCGATCGCCCAGATATGGACCCAGCCCTCCATGACCGCCGGTGCGAGCCCGTGGACCAGGCTCCATAGGACGGATCCCTTCCCGGCGCCGGTGGCCCCTGCGATGAGCGCGTGCGTGCCCTGCACTCGAAAGCGCCACGGCTTCCCGTCGTCTCCCATGCCCAGCGGTACCCCACGGAGGGCCACCGGGCTGGCTGGTGTCGGCAGCAAGACCTCTCCGAGTGGGTCGCGGCGCCGCAGCTCGAGCCACACGCGGCCGGGGCGGGCGAGGACGACTCGTGCATCGCCCACGCGGAACGCATGTCCGACGGCCTCGGCGCGCGAGGCGACATCATCGGGCATGAGTCCCACAGGGAGGCGAAGGAGCAGGCGATCCAGCCCGGTGGCGCTGACGGTGACCCGGAGGATGGTGGGCATGCGCTGGCGGTCGGGAACGTCATGGAAGGCGACGCCCGGAAGGTGCACGACCAGCCCGCAACGCGAGGCCACGCGGTGCCACCGCATCCGGTAGACCGGCGCCCTCCAGAGCACGGCGAGATGTGGAGACATCAGGCGATGGAAGGAGGTAGCGGCGGTGCATCGCCACGCGACGCACGCGACGACACAAGCGCTGCCGACGACTGCTGCAACGGTTGAGCCGGCGAACCACGTCACCGCCGCACCAGAGCCGAGCGCCACCGCCAGAAGCGGGGTTCGGAACAGGCCGACCCCGATGGCCCAGATCAGCCTCAGGAGCAGCCAGGCGCTCCGCAACGCTGCCTCGAGCACCATCGACAGCGGGTCGTCGGCTTCCGCGATGATCGTGCGCTCACTCGCTCTCATGTCAGCTCCCGAACGACCTCGTGGTGCAGGTCCCGGACGGCCACGACGACGTTCCGCGCCTGCCGCTCGAGCTGCAGGAGCGCCTCGTCCAGGCCGCGGTCGGGACAGTCGTGCAGCATGGAGCGCAGTTGGACGATCGCGTCGTCCAGGACTTCGACACCGCGAACGAGCAGGCGTGTCGATGCCGGCAGGTCGTCGGGCCCTACCCCGAGCAGATCCGCCCACTCCAACGGAGTCCCGTTGCGCATCAGGCACTCCGGTTGAGGTCTGAGAGCGTCTCGCTGACGCGGACCCCTGCCTCGGCCAGTGAGCGGGATGCCGCCGACAGCATGATGACCAGCTCCTCGTCGGGTCCGGCCGTCAGCGCCGCGCGGAGCCGGGTCACCTCGTCGTGGAGCTCGGCGAGTTGCCGGGCCTTGTTGCGCAGTGCCCACGGCAGTTCCTTTCGCCCGACCCCCAGGGTCTCGGTCCAGGCGACGGTGTCGACGGCACGCATTTCACGCCGCCCGACCCTCGCCCGACGAGACCGTCTTGGCGGCCTTGCCCGGCGCGTGCATCGTGTCCGCCCGGAACGACCAGGCGATGCGAGGGCGGTTTCCGTTGTCGTCGATGTACGCGAGGGCCGTCAGTCCGTCGAACTCGACGGGCGTGAACGGCGAGCTGCCGTCGTTCGCCGGCGGCACCGGCTGGACCTTCGCGAGGAACTTGATGCTGACCGTCTTGGACTTCTTGGGGGCCTCGGGGTCGGCGTCGAGGACGTCCATCGACCAGAGGAGCTCCCCGGTCTCCTTGTCCGTCTGCTGCACCTTGACCTCGCGCGTCGACTGCTCGAAGTCGAGCACCGCCGTCACGGGCGAGACGATGTAGGCGCCGTGGGGGAACACCTCGTGGTGCGAGATCCTGAAGCGTCGTGCGATGGCCATGGTCTGTCCTTCCCGAGTTCTTGGATAGCCGATTCGGCTCACACCAGAAGACCGTTATCCACAGGACGTCGGTACCGCCTCGCGGGACGTCTCGGGACGTCCTACCTTTGTTCGAAAGGGCCGCAAACGTCCTCGGGAGGGCAGATGGCCAACGACCGGCTCAGGAGCGCGCTGGCCTCCGCAGGGATGACGTCCGGCCAGCTGGGAGATCGCATCGAGGTCGACCCCAAGACGGTCGACCGATGGGTCAACAACGGGCGGATGCCGCACCGATCAAACCGTCAGCGGGTCGCAGCGGCTCTGAGCCAGGACGAGGCCTACCTGTGGCCCGAAGCCTTCAGCGATGCATCCGCGTCGCGAGCCAGCCAGGCAGAGGTCATCGGGGTCTACCCGAACCGGGGGTCCATTCCGACAGCGTTGTGGCAGAGCCTCTTCGACAGCGCGGTCGAGTCGATCGACATCATCGCGTTCGCGGCAAGCTTCCTACACGACACCATGCCTGACGTCGACGACCAACTTCTCGAGAAGGCGCGTGCGGGAGTTCGAGTGCGGTTGGCATTCGGTGACCCTGCCTGTGCGGCCGTCGCTCTCCGAGGCGATGACGAGGGCATCGGCTCATCGCTCGCCGATCGATGCCGCCTCACCTGGAAATACCTTGAGCCGCTGCTGGGCGTGCCGGGGATCGAAGCTCGAGCGCACAGCACAACGCTCTACTGCTCGATGTTCAGGTTCGACGGCGACCTGCTCGCCAACCACCACCTCTTCGGTGCCGCTGCCAACCACTCACCCGTTCTCCATGTGACACGTCTTGTCGGGGGGCGGTTGTTCGACCACCACATGCGGTCCTTCGACCGGGTGTGGGACAGCGCTCTCCCGAGGTGACGCCGAAGCACGTCGGTCAGCACATGACCCGAAGCGCCGTCGCTCCCGGAAGACGGGGCTATCGTCGCGTTCATGGGCAGGATCGACTACATCGATGATCCCGAGGCGCCGGCGGCGAACAGCGTCGTTCCTTCCGTCGTCGCCATCGTCCAGGACGATGAAGGTCGGGTCCTCCTCATCCACAAGACCGACAACAATCGCTGGGCACTCCCAGGGGGTGGTCACGAGATTGGGGAGTCGATCTCCGACACAGTCGTGCGCGAAGTCAAGGAGGAGACCGGGTACGACGTCGCAGTGGAGGCGATCACGGGCACCTATACGAACCCACGCCACGTGATGGCCTACGACGACGGGGAAGTGCGTCAGCAGTTCTCGATCGCCTTTCGCGCCACGTTGATCGGGGGAGAAGCGCGCACGAGCGACGAGAGCAGCGAGGTCGAGTGGGTTCACCCGGAGTACCTGGAGCGTCTTGATCTTCACCCGTCGATGCGACTGCGCATCCGGCACGCGTTAGAAGACCGCGATACCCCGTTCCTCGGCTGACAGGTCGGTCGCGGCGCGAGCGCAGCAGGCTTGCAGGTAGTCGGAGGATCGTCGGACGGCGCGATGAACGGGATGGTCCACCCCGTAGCGCGTCATGATCTCCTCGATCCGCGACACGACATCCGTCCCGGTCCCCGTCGGAGAAACGGTCAGGTCGCACAGGATCAGTGAGTCGAGAAGATCCTGCGGCGGTCGAGCAAACCGGTTCAGCTCGTGGACAAGGCCACGTTCCTCAGCCTCGATCTCCGCTCCGGTGTGAAACGCCACGAGTGAGACCACCAGTTGGTCCATCCCCAACTCAGCGAGGAACGTGGCCCCGTCGAGAGCGTGGAACCCCGTAGATGCCGCAGCTGGTGCATAACCAATGTCATGGACCCAAGCAGCCGTCACCACCACATCACCACGCCCAGGTGAACTCAGCAGGGCAGCACGAGCGGCCACACCCTGGACGTGACGCCACCGCTGCGGATGCGAACGGGAAAGGCACTCCGCAGCCAGTCGACGAGCATCGACGTTCTGCATACCCCCACGGTACGTTCCGTGACGGCGACGCATGCGGCCAGGCGTTACCCCAGCAACCCCTTCATGGTGGTGATCTCCCGCTGCTGGGCCTTGATGATGGCGTCGGCGAGAGCGCGGACAGCGTCGTCCTTGGTGCTGCTGAGGACGTCTTGCGCCATGGTGATGGCGCCCTCGTGATGGGCGATCATCATGGTGAGCCATTGACGGTCGAAGTCGGTGCCGCTGGCGTCCTCAAGGGACGTCATGTCGGTCTCGCTCATCATGCCGGGCATGCCGTGGTCCATGCCCTCGCCTGCGGGAGCGCCCCACGACGTGAGCCAGCCCTGCATGGTCCGGATCTCAGGGTCCTGGGCGGCTTTGATGTCAGCGGCGAGCGTGCGCACGTCGTCGGACGCGCCGGCCTTGGCGTCGAGGGCGAGGTCGGCCATCTCGACGGCCTGCTGGTGGTGCGGGATCATCATCTGCGCGAACATGACGTCGCCGGGTGCGCCCTGAACTGCCGAACCGCCGGCCGACGCCGTGGCACTCGAGCTGGACATCCCGGACATCCCCGGCATGCCGGAGTGGTCGGTATCGGAGCCGCAGGCGGCGAGCAGAGTTGCGGTGGAGAGGGCGACGGCGCCGAGCGCGAGGCGGCGAGTGGCACGGGAGCTGGAGGGCACGGGTGTCCTTCGGTGGTGGCGAACAGGAACGTGCACACCCTCGCGCGGGCGTGCGGTCGTTCCCCGAAGGCTCCATGAAGGTTCGATGAAGAACCTCGGCCGCGAGCCGGTCAGGCGACGTAGCCGAGCGTCGTCATCATGCCGGTCTCGGCGTGGTAGGCGTTGTGGCAGTGGGCCGCCCACTGTCCCGGGTTGTCGGTATCGAGGTCCAGCACGAGACGCTGCATCGGCCGCAGCAGCACGGTGTCCTTGCGGGTGCCGCTGCCGCGCACGGAGAAGGTGTGACCGTGCAGGTGGAAGGGGTGCACCATCATCGACATGTTGCTGACGGCCAGGGAGACGCGCTCGTCGGACCGCACCTCGAGGGGGTCAGTGTCCGGGAAGCTCTTGCCGTTGATGGTCCAGCGGTAGGGGCTCATCGACCCGGACAGCACCAGGTCGTGGGTGCGGTCGGTCCCGCGGGCGGGGAGGGTGGTCCCTGCCAGAGGACGGAGGCTCTGCAGGGACAGGACAGCCCCCGAGGTCGCTGCTCCCGCCTCCGGCGATCCCGGCGTGCCGCTCGCCGTCCGCACGATGGCCATCGCCTGCCCGTCCTTGCCCTCGGGGGTCGCCGTGAGCGGGAAGGCTCCGTCGCCGAGGGTGACGAGCAGGTCGTAGCGCTCCCCCATGGCGATGAGGAGTGTGTCACCGTCGACGGGCTCCACGGGCCAGCCATCGCTATGGGTGACCGTCAGGCGGTGCCCGGCGAGAGAGAGCCGGAAGACGGTGTCCGAGGCGGCGTTGACGACGCGCAGTCGGATGCGGTCACCCGGTGAGGCCCGCAACACGGCGGGGTCGGCCGGGGTGCGTCCATTGACGAGGTAGTGCGGGTAGACGACGTCGCCGCCGCCGGACATCCCACCCATCCCGCCGGATCCCATGCCCCCCATGCCACCGCCCGAACCCATCCCGCCTGACGAGCCGTGCATCATGCCGCCCATCCCGTCCGCCGGGCTGCCGTCGGGGGTGCCCGAGCCGGCGGTGAGTTCGGCCAGCACGTCGTCCGGAGTGCGCCCGGTGCCGTCGACCCAGTCGTCGAGGACGAGGACCCACTCGTCGTCGTAGCGGCCGAGCTCCTGCGGGTCCTCGACGATGAGGACGCCGTAGAGGCCGCGGTCGAGCTGGACGCCGACGTGGGGGTGGAAGAAGTAGGTGCCGGGATCCGGGGCCGTGAACTCGTACCGGAACGTCCCGCCCGGGCGGATCGCGTCCTGCGTCATCATCGGTACGCCGTCCATGTCGTTGCGCAGCCGGATGCCGTGCCAGTGCACCGAGGTGTCGGTAGGCAGGTCGTTGCGCACGTCGACGCGCAACGCCTGGCCGGCGTCCACCCGCAGGGTCGGCCCGGGGACCGTGTCACCGAAGGTCCAGGTGTCGACGACGACGCCGCCGAGGTCGACGGTGGCCGGTGTGGCGCGCAGCGAGGCGCTGACCAGCCCTCGCGCGTGTCGGGCGGCCTCGGTCGAGGCCACGGCGGCCGAACGGGGACCCACGGCCTGGGCACCGCCGCCACAGGCGCTCAGCGCGCCGAGGCCCAGCAGGCCCAACCCTCCGTTGAGGATGCTGCGGCGCGTGGCGCTCATCGACGTCCTCTCGCGTCCTGCGGCGCACCCGCGTCCTGCGCGGCCCGGGGGTCTGGACGGACCAGCGCCACGACGGCGAGGACCACCAGCACCCACAGCGCCGTCACCCCGCCGCCCATCAGCAGCCACATGACCCAGCCGGTGCCCACGTACCCGTTCATCATCGGGACCATCTCCTTCGTGTTCACCTCGATGCTGCGCGCCGCGCCCGATGGTCTGGTCGAGGTGGCGTGAAGGTTCGATGAAGATGCCCGCGGGGGTACCTGTAGCCGCGGGCACGCTCGGTCAGCTCGTGACACGATCGCCCCATGCAGAGCGTCCCTCCCTCGACGTCCTCAGCGGGGATCCGCGCGCTCGTGGTCGAGGACGAAGTCCACATGGGGCGCCTCATCGGCAGCTACCTCGAGCGGGCCGGGATGGAGGCGCACGTCGTCCACGACGGTCCCGCGGGTCTGGAAGCGGCGCACACCGTGGACCCTGACGTCGTCGTGCTGGACCTGGGCCTGCCGGGTCTGGACGGCATCGAGGTGTGCCGCCAGCTCCGGACGTTCTCCGATGCCTATGTCGTCATGGTCACGGCTCGCGATGACGAGGTCGACACCCTCATCGGCTTGTCCGTGGGCGCGGACGACTACCTCACCAAGCCGTTCAGCCCGCGTGAGCTCGTTGCCCGGATCCAGGTGATGTTTCGCCGCCCCAGACGGACCGCTCACGGCGAACCCACTGACCAGGCCGTGAGGATCGGTCGACTGGCTGTGGATCCCTTGGGTCGCGAGGTATGGATCGATGGGCAGCCGGTGCACCTGACGCGCACCGAGTTCGACGTGTTGGCGACACTCGCCACCGAACCGCGAATGGCGTTCTCGCGCCGTCAGCTCATCGAGGCCGTGTGGGGTTCGGGCTGGGTGGGGGACGAGCACCTCGTCGATGTCCACGTCGGTCATGTACGTCGCAAGCTGGGCGACGATGCAGCCGACCCGCTCTTCGTCCGCACGGTGCGCGGGGTCGGCTATCGGATGGGTCCGGGCGAATGAGTGACGGACCTCCGGCGCTGCGGCGTCCCCGCGGTTTCGGCGCAAGGCTCCTGCTGGCTCAGGCTCTGCTCCTGGTCGCCGGTGCGCTCACGGCATACGTCGTCGCATCGCTCGTCGGGCCCGGCCTCTTCCACGAGCATCTGCTCGAAGCCGGCACCGACCCCTCCGGCTCGGAGTCCTACCACCTGGAACTTGCCTTTCGCGACGCGCTGCTCGTTGCCATGGGTGTCGCGTTGCTCGTCTCGGTCATCGCAGCACTCGCGGTCAGCATCTGGTTCACACGCCGTGTCCAGCGGTCGACACATCGGGTCGTCGAGGCGGCGGCCCATGTCGGGAACGGCCGGTACGACGTCCGGGTACCGGCGTCAGGTCTCGGGGCCGAGCTGGACCAGATGTCGAGCACGATCAACGAGCTCGCTGCTCGCCTCGAGCACGTAGAGGGTACGAGGCGACGGATGCTGAGCGATCTGGGGCACGAGCTGCGAACCCCGCTGGCGACGGTGGAGGCCCACATCGAAGCCCTCGAGGACGGAGTCGTCTCCCCGGGAGCGGACACCTACGCCGTCCTGCGTTCGAGCACCACCCGGCTGCGCAGGCTGGCGGACGACCTGAGTGCCGTCAGCCGCGCCCAGGAAGGTCGCCTGGAACTGCATCCAGCGCGCATCGACCTTCGTTGGGTCGTGGCGGACGTCGTCGCGAGCCAGGCCGGTGCCTTCCAGGCCAAGGGGGTCGACTTGCGCTCGGACCCAGCGGAATCCCCGGTGATGGTCCACGCCGATCCCGAACGGATCGGGCAGGTTTTGACGAACCTGCTCGTGAACGCCGTGCGTCACACCTCCAGCGGGGGGTCGGTGGTCGTGCGGACTGAGGCGCAGCGGAACGAGGCCGTCCTCGAGGTGGAGGACACCGGCGCAGGAATCCCGGCCGAGCACCTGCCCCATGTGTTCGAGCGCTTCTACCGCGCCGACACCTCACGCACGGTCGCCGACGGCGGCGGGTCAGGTATCGGTCTCACCATCAGCCGAGCCATCGCCGAGGCCCATGGCGGGGCCCTGACGGCTCACAGCGCAGGCGCCGGGGCCGGAGCGACGTTCATCCTCCGGCTTCCTGTCCGCTGAAGTCCGGCTTACCCGGGGCGCCGCACCGGCGTCCCGAATGTCGTCGTGATGCGAACAGACCTCATCGTGACGGGTCCACGGACTCCGGTCGCAGGTCCAGTCGCCGCAACAGCTGGGCGTTGAGGGCCACCACCACCGTGGACGCCGACATGAGCATCGCTCCAACCGACATCGGTAGGACGAAGCCCACCGGGGCGAGCACGCCCGCTGCCAGCGGCACCGACAGCAGGTTGTACCCGGCGGCCCACCACAGGTTCTGCTTCATCTTGCGGTACGACGCCCGCGAGAGCTCGATCACCGACAGCACGGAGCGGGGGTCGTCGCTGGCGAGGATAACGCCGGCGGAGGCGATGGCGACATCGGTGCCGGCGCCGATGGCGATGCCGACATCGGCCTGGGCCAGGGCGGGGGCGTCGTTGACGCCGTCCCCGACCATCGCAACCTTGCGCCCCTCGCCCTGGAGCTCCTTGACCTTGCCCGCCTTGTCCTCGGGGCGGACGCCGGCGAAGTAGCGAACGATTCCAAGGTCGGTGGCGACGGAGGCAGCGACCGCTTCGGCGTCCCCGGTGATCATGACGACCTGCACATGGCGGCGGTGCAGGGCGTCGACCGCCTGTCGTGACTCCGGCCGCACCTCGTCAGCCAGCTTGAGCCCACCGATCAGGACGCCGTCGCGGACGACGTGCAGGATGATCGCGCCCTCGCCACGCCACCCTTCGGCCTCGGGAACCTCCGCCAGGCCGAGCTCCTCCAGGAGGCGTGGGCCTCCGACGCGGACCTCGTGACCGTCGACGGTCGCGGTGACCCCGACGGCCGGGGACGAGGAGAACCCGGTGGCGGGTGAGGTAGGGGCGTCCACGTGCGATGCGTGATGGACGATCGCCTTGGCCAGCGGGTGCTCGCTGTCGGCTTCAGCGGAGGCGGCGAGCGTGAGCAGGACCCGCGCATCAATGCCCCCGGCAGGCGCCAGCGCCGTCACCGTGGGCTCGCCCTTGGTGAGGGTGCCGGTCTTGTCGAACAGGACCGTGTCGATGGTTCGCATGCTCTCCAGCGCGAGCCGGTCCTTGACGAGCACCCCGCCGCGGGCGGCACGCTCGGTCGCGATGGACACCACGAGGGGGATCGCCAGGCCGAGGGCGTGGGGGCAGGCGATGACCAGGACGGTGATGGTGCGCACGATGCCGGAGTCGGGAAGGCCGACGAGGGACCAGACGACGATGGTGACCGCCGCCGAGGCGAGGGCGAACCAGAACAGCCAGCCGGCCGCGGTGTCGGCGATCCGCTGGGCGCGCGAGGAGGACGCCTGGGCGTCGGCGACCAGGCGCTGGATGCCGGCCAGGGCGGTGTCGTCGCCGGTCGCCGTGACCTCGACCCGCAGCCCGGAGTCGGTGGCCACGGTGCCGGCGGTGACCGGCTCACCCACGCTGCGTGCGACGGTGCGTGACTCACCGGTGACCATCGACTCGTCCATCTCGGCGCGACCGTCGACGATGCGGCCGTCGGCGGGGACGGATCCGCCGGGCCGTACGACGACGACATCGCCGACCCTCAGCTCGGTGGGGCTGACCGTGACGGTCCGGCCGTCCTCGACGCGCTCGGCCTCGTCGGGCAGCAGCGCCGCCAGGGAGTCCAGGGCGGAGGTGGTCTGGGCGAGGGAGCGCATCTCGATCCAGTGGCCGAGCAGCATGATGACGATGAGCAGGGCCAGCTCCCACCAGAAGTCGAGCTCGTGGTGCAGCACACCGGTGCTGGCGCCCCACGACGCGACGAAGGCGACGGTGATGGCCAACGCGATGAGCAGCATCATGCCGGGAGTGCGGGAGCGCACCTCGGAGACGGCGCCGGTGAGGAAGGGACGCCCACCCCACAGGTACATGACGGTGCCAAGGACGGGGGAGACCCAGGCGGCCCAGCCGCCGTGGGGCAGGTCGTAGCCGACGAGCATCGCGAACATCTCGGACAGGCCGACGACCGGGACGGCCAGGACGAGCATGATCCAGAAGAGGCGACGGAACTGCCCGACATGGTCGCCGTGCCCTCCGTGACCTGAGTGTCCGGAGTGTCCGTCACTGCTGCTCTGGGTGGCGGCGGTGTGCTCCGTCGTGCTGGTGTGGTGGACCTGCTCGAGCGGTTCGGGGTGGCCACCGTGCGCGTGATGTGCGTCGTGCGTGGTGTTGTCGGGGCTCATGTCAGGCCCTCTCGGAGATGTCGGCGGACGGGGTGGAGGATCGAAACCGTCGCAGGCGCAGGCTGTTCCCGACGACGAAGACCGACGAGAACGCCATGGCGGCGCCGGCGAGCATCGGGTTGAGCAGCCCGGCGGCGGCGAGGGGGAGGGCGGCGACGTTGTAGCCGAAGGCCCAGAACAGGTTGCCCTTGATGGTGCCGAGGGTGCGCCGCGAGAGACGGATCGCGTCGGCAGCGACCCGGAGGTCACCGCGGACGAGGGTCAGATCGCTGGCCTCGATGGCGACGTCCGTGCCGGTCCCCATGGCCAGGCCGAGGTCGGCTTGGGCCAGCGCGGCCGCGTCGTTGACGCCGTCCCCGACCATCGCGACAACACGCCCCTCTCCCTGGAGGCGGGTGACGACGTCGACCTTGTCCGAGGGCATGACATCGGCGATGACGTCGTTCGGCTCGATGCCCACGACCGAGGCGACACTGCTGGCAACGGCGGCGTTGTCGCCGGTGAGCAGGATCGGTCGCAGCCCGAGGGCGCGCAGCTCGGTGATGGCCTGGGCCGAGGTCGCCTTGACCTCGTCAGCGACCGTGATGACGCCCCGCGCCCTGCCGTCCCACCCGATGGCGACGGCGGTCGACCCGGCTGCCTGTGCATCGTCGAGAGCCTTCTGCAGGTGCGCGCCGAGGCGCAGGGACCAGTCGGCGAGCAGCTGCGGTCGACCGACCAGGACGGCTCGGCCGTCGACGACCCCTTGCACCCCGAGCCCTTCGACGTTGGCGAAGTCCTCGACCGACGGCAGGACGCCAGCATGTGCCCGCGCGGCCTTCGCGACGGCCCGGGCGATGGGGTGCTCGGAGGCGTCCTCGAGGGCGCCGGCCAGTCGCAGCACCTCCTCGGGGTTCTCACCCTCGGCGGCGACGATGCCTTGCAGGGTCATCGTGCCGGTGGTCACGGTGCCGGTCTTGTCGAGGACAATCGTGTCGACTCGTCGGGTCTGCTCGAGGACCTCGGGGCCCTTGATGAGGATGCCCAGCTGGGCGCCCCGCCCGGTGCCGACCATGAGGGCCATCGGCGTGGCCAGGCCCAGAGCGCAGGGGCAGGCGATGATGAGGACGGCAACGGCCGCAGTGAACGCGACGGATGCGCCTGCCCCTGTGCCGAGCCAGAAGCCCAACGTGGCTACCGCCAAGGCGATGACGACAGGGACGAAGACGCCCGAGACACGGTCAGCGAGACGCTGGGCGGCGGACTTGCCGTTCTGGGCGTCCTCGACGAGTCGGGCCATCTGCGCGAGCTGGGTGTCTGACCCGACACGCGTCGCCTTGACCGTGATCCGGCCTCCGGCATTGACGGTGGCTCCGATGACCGCGTCGCCGGGGACGACCTCGACGGGGACCGACTCGCCCGTGACCATGGAGGCGTCCACGGCGGATGTGCCGGACTCGATGACACCGTCAGTGGCGATCTTCTCCCCGGGACGCACGACGAACACGTCACCGACGACGAGTCGGTCGACGGGAACCCGCTCCTCGACCCCGTCACGCAGCACCGCCACCTCCTTGGCGCCGAGGTCGAGAAGGGCTCGCAGGGCGGCGCCGGCCTGACGCTTCGACCTCGCCTCGAAGTAGCGCCCGGCGAGGATGAACGTCGTGACGCCGGCGGCGACCTCGAGGTAGATGTTCGACATCCCGTCGCTGCGGTCGACGGTGAGCTCGAAGGGGTGCCTCATACCGGGCATCCCGGCGTCGCCGAGGAAGAGCGCATACAGGGACCAGCCGAGGGCCGCGAGGGTCCCCATCGAGATCAGCGTGTCCATGGTGGCAGTGCCATGGCGCAGGTTGGTCCAGGCGGCGCGGTGGAAAGGAAGGGCCCCCCACACCACCACAGGGGCGGCCAAGGTCAGGGACAGCCACTGCCAGAAGGTGAACTGCAGGGCAGGCACCATGGCCATCGCGATGACGGGAACCGCCAGCACCGCAGACACCAGCAGGCGGCGGCGGAGCGACGCGACCTCAGGCGCTACGTCGTCGGCGGCTGCCGGTGACGAATCCGGGGACGTCTCGACAATCGGCACGGTGGCGCCGTAGCCAGCCGCCTCGACGGCCGCAACGAGGTCCGCGTCCGTGACACCTGATGCGTCGACCACGACACGCGCCTTCTCGGTGGCGAAGTTCACCTGTGCCCGAACGCCCTCCACCTTGTTGAGCTTGCGCTCGATGCGGTTTGCGCACGACGCGCACGTCATCCCGGTGAGAGTGAGCTCCACGTCGCGGGCGCCGACGGCGGTGGTGGTCTGCTCGGTGGTCGAGCTCATGACGTTCCTTCCGGTGAGGGGTGGACAGGTTCCGTGGAGGCGGGCTTCAGTGCCCGTGGGCAGGCGTGCCGGTGGGGTCGGGGGTGACGATGGTGCGCGGCGCGGCGGCATCGAGGACGAGGTGCGCTGTCCGCACGACTCCGCCGTGCTTGAAGTCCAGGTACAGGTGGTACCTCCCCACGGTGGGGACCTCAGCCGTGAAGTCGACGGCGGGACCGGCCGTGGTGCGGCCGTCTCGCGGCGCGCCGTCGGGGTGGACATGGAGGTAGGCGAGGTCGCCTTCGCGCAGGGCCACGAGGTGGCCGTAGGCACCGAGGTATGGCTCGAGGTCGGTGACGGGGCGCCCGGCGCGGCTGACATTGAGGCGGAGGGCCGAATGCTCGCCGCCGCGAAGATCGCGTGCCACGGTGATCTCGTAGCCGTCGCTGACTCGTGCGGTGCGGGTCGTGGCGGCTGCAGTGGGCAGCAAGGTCGTCCCTGGCACGGCGAGGTCGGAACCGAGGGTGAGAGCTGGGCCACCCGTTGGGGTGAAGTCGGCGAAGACCCGCCAGCTACCTGGGGTGAGGTCGACCTGGGTGCGCCAGGTTCCCCGCTCGTCCATCACGGGGTGGACGTGCTGGAAGCCCACCTGATCACGGCGAACGACGATCAGGTGCAGCCGCTTCTCGTGCTCGACATCGAACGTGGTCACGGATGCTCCGCCGGCGTCCCGGACGGTGAAGGCGAGCTCACGCCTACCGGCATCGAGGGCATCGTGGGTGAGGTCGAGGCTGTAGCCGTCCTGGCTGGTGCTGAGGCCCGCCGGCAAGGCATCGGTGCTTGCTGTATCCGAGCCGTCGTGCGACTCGCCGTGTGCTGCAGCGGGCGCGGGGGCACCGATGCCGACGGCGGAGCCGAGTGCCCAGGCGCCTCCGAATACGAGAGCCAGCGCCGTCGCGAAGCCGGTCAGGGTGACTGGCGTGCTCATGCGAGCTTGTAGCCGGCCTCCTCGACCGCTGCCTGCATGGTCTCGCGGTCGAGCGGCTGGGTGCTGGTGACGGTGACGGCGCCGGTGGCGACCTCCACGGCGACATCGGTGACGCCGGCGATCTCGCGCACCTCCTCCGAGACAGAGGTGGCGCAGTGGCCACAGGTCATGCCCGTGACGGTGTACGTGACGACGCTCTGCTGGGACATGCGAACCTCCAGATGAGTGGGATGTGCTTCGGGCAATGAACCATACCCCTGTAGGGTATTTTAGTAAACCCCGTGGGGGTATGCTGGGTTCTCAGGCAGCGCCGGTCGAGGCGCAGTACGACGAGAGGTTTCGCAGGTGAGCGCATCCACCAACCCGGTCGACCCGCCCCACGCGCCGACTCATGAGCACGGCTATGTGCACTACGCGCACCGGGAGGACTACCTCAAACGTCTGCGACGCATCGAGGGTCAGGCGCGCGGCCTTCAGCGGATGGTCGAGGAGGAGCAGTACTGCATCGACATCCTCACCCAGGTCAGCGCCATGACGAAGGCACTCCAGTCCGTCGCGCTCGGACTGCTGGATGAGCACCTCTCGCACTGCGTCATCGAGGCCGCGAAGGCCGGCGGGCAGGAGGCTGACGAGAAGGTCAGGGAGGCTTCGGCCGCCATCGCGCGACTCGTGCGCTCTTGACCGGGAGCGGGGCAGCACTGTTCAGGGAGTCCGAGGCTGCCCCTCGTGGACCGAGAACGAGCCACGCCTCATCGAGGACGTGCGCGAGCCCCGCCCGAGCCTGATCTGCGCGGTCCAGCACGGCACGGGTGGTCCTGAGGCGGGGTTGCGCGAACCGTAGGGTAAGCGCTAACTTACGCGTTCGTGACGACTTACCGGTTGGACGCCTGGACGCTCCTAAGCGATCCGAGCCGACGAGCAATCATCGAGCGGCTGTCTACTGGTCCATGCACCGTCACGCAGATCGCCTCGGCGATGCCGATCAGCCGACCGGCGGTCAGTCAGCACCTCAAGCTGCTCCGTGACGCGGGGATCGTTCACGACGCCCCTACCGGCCGCACTCGCGTGTACAGCATCGACGTCGCGCGGTTGGACCGGTACCGCCGTGAGCTCGACCAGTTCTGGGCCAGCGCCTTGGGTGACCTAGCGGCGCCGCAAGTACATGAGAGGGGAGCCGGATGAGCATCGAGCACGACGGATCAGTCCGTCACGAGGTCGTGGTTGACCTCCCACAGGACAAGGCATTCTGGGCCTTCACGGAGCTGGACCGGATCAAGCCGCGTGAGCACAACATGCTTGCCGTTGCGATCGAGCGCACCGTCTTCGAGCAGCACGTCGGTGGGGATATCTACGACCGCGGCGTCGACGGCAGCACCTGCCGGTGGGGGCGGGTTCTGGCCTTCGACCCACCCGCCGTCCTCACGTTCAGTTGGGACATCGGTCCGGACTGGCAGGTGGCGCCCGACCTGACCCGCACCAGCGAGGTTGAGGTGACCTTCACCCCTGACGGCCCCGACCGCACGACCGTTGTGCTGGTGCACCGCCACCTGGAGCGGCACGGCGAAGGGTGGCAGGGGATGCGCGAGGGCGTCGACATCGACGACGGCTGGCCGCTGTACCTCGACCGCTACCGGGCCCTGACGCGCGGTGGGGGGGCGCCGGCATGACCAGACCCGACCTCATGCCGATGGCCGAACAGGAGCGCGCTGCGCTGCTGTCGCTCGCGCGGACTCTGACGCCGGAGCAGTGGGACGCACCCTCGCTCTGCGCAGGGTGGCGCGTGCGCGACGTCGCGGCGCACGTCGTCAGTTACGACGAGCTCTCGACGCTCGGCACGTTAGGGGCGTTCCTGCGCGGGGGTCTCCGGACGGGGCGGGTCAACGACCTGGCTCTTGACCGCTACCGCCACTTGAGCACTTCGGAGCTCGTCGGCCTGCTGGCCCGCACGCAGAAGCCCCGCGGGCTACCAACGGGCTTTCGGGGGGGCATCGCCCTCACCGACGGCACCATCCACCACCAAGACATCCGCCGCTCGCTCGGGCTAGCGCGCACCATTCCGGCAGATCAGTTGGTCGCCGTCCTGGACTTCTCCCTCACGGCACCCACCCTCCCGTCGAAGGGCAATCGTCGAGGGCTTCAGCTAGTGGCCACGGACCTCGATTGGTCTGACGGGGAGGGTCCGGAGGTCGCGGGCCCCGCCGAGGCGCTTCTCATGGCGATGGCAGGCCGCTCACACGCGATCGCCGACCTTCACGGTGAGGGGCTGCCCGTCCTCAGGCAGCGCGTCGTCCCTACAGGCTGATTCAAGTGAAGTTGAGCGCTGACGTCGCACAGACGACAGGGCTCACAGTCCGCAACACAAGTGCCTGAGGGCTAATCACTTCTTTCGCGCAGTGAGCGGGAGCGTAGCCCGCGGCGTAGGCGGAGAGATGTCTGAAGCAGGCGGCGGCAATGCGCAGCAGCCGGCGGTGCAGTCCTCCGGGGCGTCGGTGCACGCGGAGGCCGCGGCCTCGCCGCTCGCGGGGGTGCAGGCGGGGCCGCAGCACCCTTCGCCCCGCCACGCGTCGCGTCCCTCGCGGACGGCGACGGCGGCAATGACGAGACCGGCCAGCGGGTCGGCCCAGGACCAGCCGAGCGTCGCGTTCAGGACGAGGCCCAGCAGGAGAACCGCCGAGAGGTAGGTGCACAGGAGGGTCTGCGTGCCGTCGGCGACGACGGCGTTGGAGCCGAGGGCCCGTCCGGTGCGGCGCTGCGCCCACGACACGAAGGGCATGATCACCAGCGACAGGGCGGCGAGCACGATGCCGACGGTCGAGGAGTCCGGCTCGTGTCCGGAGACCAGGGCGCGGAGGGACTCGACACCGACGTAGGCGGCGAGGGCGAAGAACGAGACCGCCATGAGCCGCAACGCCGTCCGCTCCCGCGACTCGGGCATCCGGTGGCGGAACTGCCACAGGATGATCAGCCCGGACGACACCTCGACGATCGAGTCGAGCCCGAACCCGACGAGGGCCACGGACCCGGCGACGACGCCGGCGGTGATGGCGACGGCGGCCTCCACGACGTTGTAGGTGACGGAGGCCCCGGCGAGCAGCTGGGCGCGGCGCCCGAGCCGCTGCCGCTCGTGCTGAGTCAGCGTGGGGTGGGTGCCGTTGACGGCCATGGGGGCGCTCCGGTCCGTGGTGTGTTCATCCATCCGGGTCAGGCTCCCCACAGATTGGCCAATGAGCCGACGACGAGAACGACGACGGCTCCGACCCAGGCGATGACGATGCTCGGGGCGTACCGGCCGAGCGTGGCCGGCGCTCGACCCGCGTGCGTCAGGACGGAGACGGCGGCCAGGGTCGCGACGGGGACACAGACCCAGACGACCATGCAGTAGGGGCACAGGGCGCCGATGACGAACACGCTCTGGATGATGAGCCAGTGGACGAAGAGCCAGCCGAGCACGCACCCCGCGGTCAGGGCCGTCCAGAACCACGGACGCATCCGCGCGCCGGCGAGCACCGCGGCGCCGACGGCCGCGACCACGGGCAGGGTGGCCAGGCCGAGGACGGGGTTGGGGAACCCGAGGACTTCGGCCTGGGGGCTGGTCATGACCGCTCCGCAGTTGACGGCGGCGTTGAGGGTGCAGCTGGGGACGTGGAACGGGTTGGCGAGGAGGGCGATCTTCTCGACGACGAGCACGGCGGCCGCGGCGCTCCCCAGCAGCCCGCTGAGCAGCAGGGCGGCGGCTGCGCCCCGGGAGGCCGTGAGTGTGCGGTCGTCCGTGGCCGTGGGGACCTGCGGACCGGCGTCGGTCGTCGTCACTGCGCGACGGCCTCGTCGAGCAGGCGGCGCAGGTCGTCCTCGCTCTGCGGCTGGATCATCGCCCCGTCGAGGAAGAAGGTCGGGGTGCCCTGGACGCCGAGGGCGAGCCCGTCCTGACGGTCCTTCTCCACGCGTGCCCGGACCTCGGCGGAGGCGACGTCCGCGTCGTAGCGCGCGAGGTCGAGCGCCAGGTCCTCGGCGAAGGTGCGGAAGAGCGGTGCCCGGGACTCGCTCTGCTCGCCCCAGTCAGCCTGGGTCTCGTACATGCGCGAGTACATCTGCTCGATCTTGCCCTGCCGGGCGGCCGCCTCGACCGCGAGCGCGGCGTTCATCGCGTTGGTGTGGCTGTCGATCGGGAAGTACCGGATGACGAACTCGACCCGCCCGGCATACTCCTCGCGCAGCTGCTCGACCAGCGGGTACGCGGCGCGACACGACTCGCACTCCAGGTCGAGGAACTCCACGAACACCGGACTCCCGGCGGGGGCGCTGGAGAGCCGGTGGCTGTCCTCGCGTACGACGGTCCCGGTGGCTGTCGTCGACGGGGTCGGCGTGGGGTCCGCGCTGGCGTCGGTGGCGCCCGGGCGGGCGATCAGGGTGAGAGCCACGAGCGCGACCAGGACGGCGGCGACGACCAGGCCGGAGATGACGGAGTTGCGCTTCATGGCTACCTGCCCGGGATGGGTTGACACGACGGCGGAGGGCCACGACAGTAACATCTGATTGTTCGTTCAGATATGGAGGGCTCATGAGTGAGGTCGTCGGCCTCGACGCGTGCAGCGTCGGGTGCGTGCACCCGGAGAAGGTCGCCCTGGTGCGGTCCAACGCGCCGGACCAGGACGAGCTGTCGGTGGTGACACAGGTCTTCAAGCTGCTCGGCGACCCCACCCGCGCACGCCTGCTGTACGCCCTGCTCGAGGCGGGCGAGCTGTGCGTGTGCGACCTCGCCGCCGCCACCTCCACGGCCGAGTCCACGGTGAGCCAGTCCCTGCGGATGCTGCGCGCCTCCGGGGTCGTCACCGGTCGTCGCGACGGACGGAACGTCTACTACCGGCTCTCGGACGGCCACGTCCGGATGCTCCTGGACGTCACCCGCGAGCACGTCGTGCACACCGGCGCCTCGCCCACGGCTCGATGAGCGGCGGCCACTCCCACGGCACCGGCGGACATGCGGGCGGTCGGCACCGCTGGCGACTCGCCGTCGCCTTCGGTCTCGTCGCCTCGTTCTTCGGGGTCGAGCTCGCGGCGGGGATCGTGTCGCAGTCGCTCGCGCTGCTGTCCGACGCCGGGCACATGGCCGCCGACGTCGTCACTCTCGGAGCGGCCCTCGTGGCCACCCGGATCGCCACCCGCCCCGACACCACCGGACGGCGCACCTTCGGCTCCTACCGGGCGGAGATCTTCGCCTCGGGGTTCGCCGTCCTCGTGATGATCGGGGTATCCGTCTACATCGTCATCGAGGCCATCGGACGCATCGGCTCCTCCCCCGAGATCGCCTCCACCGCGATGTTCGTCGTCGGCGGGATCGGCCTGGTGATCAACGTCATCTCGCTGCTCCTGCTCCGCGGCGGAGCCGCAGAGAGCCTGAACGTCAAGGGGGCCTACCTCGAAGTCGTCGCCGACACGGTTGGCTCTATCGGCGTGATCGTCGCCGCGCTCCTGATCACCATGACCGGGTCGCCCCTGTGGGATACGGTCGTTGCCCTCGCGATCGGAGCCTTCGTCTTCGTTCGTGCGGTCCGCCTGGGCCGTGAGGTGCTGGCCGTCCTCGGTCAGCACGCGCCGGTGGACGTGGAGCCGCTCGAAGTACTCAAGGCGCTGGAGGGTGTCTACGGGGTCGCTGAGGTCCACGACCTCCACGTGTGGACACTGACCTCGGGCATGGACGTCGCCACCGCGCACCTCGTGGCCGGCGAAGACGGGGACCGTGTCCTCGCGGATGCCTCCCGCCTGCTACGGGAGAAGTTCGGCATCGCCCACGCCACCCTTCAGGTGGAGACGCTGGACAAGCAGTGCCAGAACGTCGCTTGGTGATCCGGTCGTCGGCTCGCTGGGCGAACCGTCAGAGCAGACCGCGGTCGCGCAGCCAGGGCATCGGCGCCATGGGGGCGTCGACGCCGGCCTGGGGGTGGACCTCCAGGTGCAGGTGGCTGCCGAAGGAGTACCCCGTGTTACCCACGAGGCCGACGGTCTGGCCCGGAAGGACCTTGTCGCCCGCCTGTACCAGCCTCCGGCTCATGTGGGCGTACCAGCTGACCTGACCGTTCCAGTACCGGATCTCCACCTTGTTCCCGAAGCTGGAGTCGAAGAACGAGCGGACGACCTCGCCGCCAGACATGGCGTACAGGGGCGTCCCGCTCGACGCGGCGAGATCGAGCCCGTCATGGGTCTTGCCCCACCGCGGCCCGTAGGACGACGTGACGTTCCAGACGTCGATCGGACGCACCCACTTCTTCGCCTCCCGCTCCGCCTTCGCCCGAGCCTTCGCCTCGGCAGCGGCCTTGCGCTTAGCCGCCCGAGCCGCGCGCTGCGTGGCCTCCACCCGGCCCTGAGCGGCGGCGGAACTCAGCAACGCCGCCTGACGACGGGTCGCGACATCCTCAGATGTCTCCTGCCCCGCGACCTGCTCCCGAAGAGCCAAAGCGGACTGACGGGTGGTCAGGTGCAGATGCTCGTGAGCTGGGGCCGACTCGGCCGTCGCCGCACCGCTCGCGGCCGCCACGACGACAACTGCGGCCGCCGAGGGAAGGACGAACCCCGACCGGAGGGTGCCCGGACGTCGGGCACGTCCGCGTCGACCACCACCGTGACGAGCCACATGGGCACGGGATGAACTCACGAAACGGACCTCAGGGGTTGAACGGAACGGGCCGCTCCAGCGTCGGCACGGACTCGCAACTCTACCGTGACCCTTTCGTGACCTGATTTGTCGGCCTCCCGAATGATCTCAGTCGGTACTCAGCATCTGGTTCAAGGTCGCCCAGCAGAGACGTCGTCGCCCCAAGGCTTGGCTACGGAGAGGTCGATCGCCTCCACCTCGACGGTGCGGCCAAACGTCGGGGCATGGATGACGTGGCCCTTCCCGTCGTACAGGCCGACGTGGTGATAGACGCCGGCGGGATCACGAGGGTTGTGGAAGAAGAGCAGGTCTCCTGCACGCACCTCGGACAGGGGCACACCAGCCACCGCAGCGGCCTGGTCGGATGCGACGCGGGGGAGGGTGATCCCGGCCGCTTGGAACCAGACGTACCGGGTGAAGCTCGAGCAGTCGAAGCCCACAACCCCGGACCCTCTGCCGAAACCCGGCCCTGGGCCGTCGAGCGTTCCGCCACCCCAGGAGTACGGAACTCCCAGCTGCGTCAACGCAACCTGCACCACCTTGCCGTCTGCATCGCTCCCAACGGGGGACATGCACGATGCCGCGGTGATGCTCGGAGCACCCGTCAGCTGACGGGCGAGTCCCTCCCACTTGGCGTAGGCGTCGGGGAACGCGCTGATCTGCACGGCCTGAGCGGCTTGTGCGACAGGCAGTTGGAGGTAGTTGGGGACGTCGAGCAGCCCGCGTTGGCCTCCACGTCCTCCGGTGAAGAACATCTCGGTCGACACGACGGGGTCCAGCCGCTCCGCACGGCTACCCCAGGCATCGCGTTGCTGGAACATCCCGATGGAGTCGCGGTCTCCGAACGGCAGGTTCCGCAGCCCGGACTCCTGCAACGCGGTGCTGATGGCGACGACCCACCCCTCGCTTGGGATGTTCAGCTGACGTCCGACGGCCACGATCGTCTGGGCGTTGGCCAACTGGTCGGCATCGAGAGCGCCGACGTGAGTCACCTGGGGCCGGTCGACCCCTCCGCATCCCACGCTCTGAACGCCGGCGGATGCGGTGTCGCCGGCGAACAGGGACGACGTGAAGACCCCGAGCGCCAGAAGCCCCACCACGGCGACAGGCATGACCACGGCGAGTACTCTCACCGTCAGTCGCCACAGCCGCCGTTTCAGCTCGGCTACGGCGAGAGCCATGATCGGGTCCACGGTTCAGCCCCGGGACGCCCCGACGAGCGCCGAGGACTGCTCGGGCTCGATGCCATCGACCCGCCACGTCCCGCGCTCGGGCAGCAACCGGACGAGCACTGCGCCTCCGTCTGTGGCCACCCGCACCATCGCTTCGGACTCGGTGCGCTCGATGATCTCGCCGTCGCCCACTGCGCGCGAGGCCGCGACTGCGCCCGACGTGGCGGTTGACAGCACCTTCGCGAAGCGGTCGGTCGCGTAGGCCGAGCACTGGGTGCGCCATGCCGCGTCGTCGGCGTCTGGGCGAGCCCAGGCCTGCACGAATGCGAGGCCGACCTCGTCGGGGCGAACCGGCGCTGCCTGTTCGGCTGCTTCTGCCGGCGAGTCCGAGCCCGGCATGGGTGGGGGTGCTGAGTGCGTCGCGGGTGCTGCTGTCGTTGGCGTCGACGCAAGCGTCGACGAGGTGTCGCCCGTCGCGGAGACCCGACCCGCGCCCGCGAACACCAGCGACGCCGCGACGGCGGTGAGCGCCATGTTCCGCCAGGACCACAGCGGCCATCGCCACCACTCGGGCCGGCCATCGGTCATGACGCCTCCGTCTCTCGCTGGGGCGCCACGTCATGCCGGAGCATCGCCCGGGTTCGGGGGTCGTAGACGAAGTGCCCCAGCCCATCTGGGTTCACCTGCTCGTTGCCCGCGTGGTTAGGGACGGCTCGGAGCTTTGGAGGGCTGGGTTCGCTGACCAGTTCTCCAGGGACGACGTCGCGCGTGGACGGCCCCGGGCGCCGGCGGGTCGACTCGCCGTCCTCGGCCTGATCCGGAGGCATCGGTCGCTCCAGCGCGGTTGGGTGTGTGGGCTGGGCGCCCCCCGGAACCACCGCGTCCTGTGGCGCACCCAGCAGCTGCGCCGGGACGACCGTCGTGCGGCTGATGCCACCGTCGCTGGTCACGTCCCAGACCACCCTGTCTCGACCGAACGTCTCACTGCGTGCTGGACGGGAGCCAGGTCGCGCGCTTGACCCTTCTCCGGGGATCGTCGGCTCCGGCGCCGAGTCGGGCACGTCCTCGATGGCGTGCTTGGTCCCGTCGTTCACGCCTTGACGCGTCACGAGGTATCGGGTCACCTGCCTGCCGATCCTGCGGCCACGTCCTCGCCGACTGGTGCGACCGAAGATGCGGGTGAACGACAGCAACGGTGCGGACAGCACGAACGCCGCCAAGGTGATGACGAGACACAGGACCAGGACCATGAGCCCCATCCCGCCGTCGTCGCCCTTGCTGAGGACTGCCGTGATCGCGGCCGTGTAGACGACGGAGCCGGCCGAGAATGCGACCACGTTGATCACCGCCGCGCCCCCGATGTTGGCCATCTGCTTGACCACACCTGACATCGGCGCGAAGACCCCGACGACCGCTGCGGCCGGAAGGAACATCACGAGCAGCCGCAGCATCACCAGGCCCGCGAGCAGGAAGACGTCGGCGACGAGCCGGAACAGGTCGACGAACACGGCCCCGAGGAGCGCGAAGGCCCCGGTACCCATCCGCCCGCCGGCCTTTCCTTGGAGCACGGCGTAGGTGGCGGGGTCCTGGTCGGCGATCTCGTCCGAGGTCTCCTTCCACTGCGTCGCCTTCTCCTCCAGCAGTTGCTTGGTGGCTTCCGGCGTCGTGGCTGCAGCGTCCTCGGACCACGAGATGGCGCTTGCCCGGAAGAGCGAAGGCCCCCAGCGCTTGGCGGCCGCGGAGTCGGACGATCCCAGCTGGCCACGAAGCCAGGCGTCGTAGAGCACCCGGTCCACGGTGAGCGCCCCTTGGCTGCGGGGCGACGCCTGCCCCGGGGTGTCGACCCCTGCCGTTCGAGACTGCAGCGACCCGATGGTGGCCGTGATGGTGCTGTCGAAGAACCCGCTCGCTCGGGAGGGGTACTGCGTGATGACCGCAACCACTCCGAGGATCAGCACTGCCCACACGGCTCCCCGCAGCACGTCCGGGAAGTGGCCACGGACCGCTTGGAGGAGCAGCATCGCCGCGACACCAAGCAGTGCGACGCCGCCCCACGGGCTCCAGATCGCGTCACGGAGGCGCTGGGTCACGGTGCCGACGACCTCATCCAGCGGACCCATGTACGACGCCGGATCGGCCACCTTGTTGTGCAAGCCGTTCGTGGCGGCGGTCAGCCACACCGCCATCGAGAGCATGGCGTTTCCGGCCATGGTGTCGGTCGCGGCAGCCGGGTCCCGCACGGAGCCCCCGCAGCCGAGGTCGTAGGTGTTCCAGCTGAGACCGGCGTAGCCGTACTGGTCGTAGATGCTCGTGCTCGGCTTGTCCGCGAACGGATCTGCCGTGGGTGGGAGCGGGTCCGGTTTCGCGTCGAGGGTTCCTGCGAGCCCGGAGCCTGGCCGACCCGGAAGCGGCGCGTCCTTGCAGTCCGGGATGCCCGGGATGCGGGGCGCGGCCACGACGCTGGCTGCCGCGTCCGCCGAGCTGGCGAAGGCGCTGGGGGCGCCGACGATCATCAGCGCTCCGACGGCAGCAGCCGTACTGAGCACCGCGAGGAGCCTCGGGTTCCAGGGCATGTCAGGCGCTCTCCCGCAACTCGTCGTCCGACACCTCGTCGACCGCGGATGTCGCTGCGGCGCGACGGGCCCGCGTCTTGGTCGGGTCCGCGGTGGTGTCCAGCGCCTCGAGCACCTCGGGATGGGCTGACAGGTCCATCCGGATGCGCTCGACACCACCGGACCCGTCACTAAACACGAACTCGCGCGCACCCCTACGGCCGGTCGCGCTCGGTCGGGACAGCGATTCGAAGATCGCCTCGTACCCCTGCCCCGGCTGGATGCCGGGGATGAAGCGCAGCGCATCCTTCTGCGCCTGCTCGTCCGTGAGCCGACCGATGAAGGCAGCGGACACGAGGTTGGCCAGGTCGAGCCGCAGGAGGTCCGAGGGGTTCTGGCTCGCCATCAGCACCCTGGTGTTGTGCTTCCGGCTGTCGCGGCCCGCGCGCTCGATGAAGCGGCGACCGGTGGTGAACGTCGACAGGGCCCACGCCTCGTCGATGAAGATGCCCTTCCGGGCGTGGGCGTCGCCGAGGTACATGCCGCGCTGGGCGAGCCACGCCGCGAGGTAGAGCACGCACATGCTCAGGCGCTCGTCGAGGTCCTCCGTGCCCTTGCTGTGCTCGTCGGGAAACGCCAGGCCCCGAAGCGAGTACACGGTGAGGAGCGCGTCCTCGGCGCCGTAGTCGCTGCGGTAACCGGACGGAAAGAGCAGCCGACCGTGGCCGGTCCGGGCGGCCTCGGAGAGGAAGTCGCGCATGTAGCCGGCATGACGGCGCAGCTCGTCGTCGCCACCCACGTGGCCCAGTGCGGTCACAACGTCGGTGAGGCTCGAGGTCGTTGTCGCCGACACCGCACCCACAGCTCGCATCAGAGCCACCTCGGTCAGGACGTGATCCTGCATCTGCCGCGGCAGGATCGAGCGCAGCACGCTGCTGGTGAGCAGCCGACGCGTGTCTGCAGCGTTCTCCTGGGCAGCCCGCCACTCGGCGTCACAGACGTAGTGCTCACGTCGCGGTTCGGCGATGACGCGGTACGTGCACAGCGCGCCCGGGGCCGCGTCGAGCAGGTCGACTGCCTGCGACACTGCGGCGAGCTGCGGCAGCCGGCAGAGAGCGGTGAGCCTACCCGAGGGGTCGAGCACGGTCCACGACACTCCCTGCATCACGGTGCGGTAGATGATGTTGCCGCCGGCGGTGGACTTGCCTCCGCCGAGGCCCGCACAGATGACGGCCAGCCCGGACTCCTCGGCCTGCTCGGTCGCGAGCCAGGGCTCCCACGCCACGACTCGCGCCGAGGTGCCGGACGTTTCGCCGAGGTGGATGCCGACTCGGTCGCCGACCTTGGCCGTCGCGGTCGGGACTGCGGCCGCGAGGGTGGTCACCGGCATGCGGCGCCGGTAAGCCGTGGTGCCGAGCTTCTCGCCAGGGATGAACTCCCGGGCGACGGCGTACTGGTCCGCCGGGCGCGAGATCGTGACCTGCGGCGCGAAGAGCTGACGCACGACGGCAGCACGCTCGAGGGCCTCCTCCTCGCTCTGACCTGACACCGCGATGCGGTACCAGCCGGCGGTGCGGGTGCTGAGCCCGGACAACCCGGTCGAGAGCTCGTCCTCGACCAGCAGTGCCTTGGATGCCTGACGGTCGAGCGCCCCAGGGGCCGGCTCCGCGTGCTCGATCTCGTAGTGCTCCTTCTGCGACCGGATCCGCTGGATGTTGCGCCGCATCGCGGTGCCGACTCGGCCGGCATCCTCGATCATGATGCGTGCCGACCACTCGATCGGGAACGGCAGCTGGTCTGTCCGCTGGATCCACGGGACCCCGGGCGGGATCTCGAGGTCAGTCATCCTCCCAACCGACAGCACGCAGACGTGTCGCTCGGCGACGGCGTCGTTGGCTTCGCCGCGCACGGTCAGGGTGCGCCCGTACGGAACGGCCGACCAAGTCACGTGGTCGGTGAACTCGTGGAGGTCGTCCTGTTCCCAGTAGGGATGCTCCGCCGATCCGAGTGTCAGCGGGGCGGGGAGGCCGAGCGAGCAGGAGCGGTGCAGCAGCCACTCGAGCTCGCGCGGCTTTGCCGGGGTGCCGTCCAGGCCGGGGTGTCGCAGGAGGTCGTCGATCTGGCGCACCGGCTTGGCGAGCGCGCTGACCTCGCGATCTGCCATACGTGGGGCCAACCCACTCAGGGCGTGAAGGAGCTGCCTCGAGGTGCGGAGGTCGACCCCGAGGTAGACCTCCTTGTCGGCCATGCTCCGGCCGGCGAGGTGCAGCTGGTCGCGGATGAGGTGTTCCGGCCATCCCGGCAGCGGTGCCGGTGCGTTGGCGTCGTGCGCCTCGGCCCAGCGCGAGACCGGGTACGGGCGCGTCGTGACGCGCAGGTGCAGGTTCCGCCGGGCCAGCTGCGCGAACGCGTCGGCGGCGTCGACGATGAGCTGCTCGCGCACGCTGTCGGGCCGGAACGACCAGCCCTGCGGGGCGAGCCGGTACCAGGCGGTGACCCGGTCGCCGGCCACGGTGCAGTGGCCGGTGATCCGGCGGAGTGACAGCCCGCGGCTGCTCATGCCTTGTCCCCAGTGATGGTCCCGGCTGCGGCGGAGTGCTTGCCGCGGGGCCGGGTCCGGCCCGGGCGCGCGGGGACTGCGCGGACCCGGGCCGGACGGATGGTGGCGGTGGTGACCCGCGTGGTCGCGCGTGGTGCGCTGACCTCGTTGACCAGTCCCTTGAGGACCGCGCTGACCGGCCGGTCGTGGTCGACCACCCGCAGGATCAGCTTGGTGATCGCAACGGTGACCAGCAGCGAGTACGCCAGCGCGAAGAAGCCGAACCCGATCCCGAGGCGGCGCTCGATCATCTGGACCAGGACGAAGACCGCGGCGCCGACGCCGTAGGCGACGTAGCGGGCGCGGAAGGGGAGGGTCTTGCCCGGAGGGCCGAGCCAGACCGCGTTGACGGTGTAGATCTCGTCGTCGACGGGAAGGCGCATGGCTCAGCCCGTGACCAGCCCGGCGAGCCAGGTGCCGACGTCGTCGGCCCGGCCGGTGGTGGCGATGCCCAGGACGCCGAGGGCGATGACCACGCCGGCGACGACGCGCATGGCCTTGGCGTTGTCTCCGCGCTGGGCGAAGACGAAGAGCATGACGGCGATGAGCAGCAGGAGCAGCGGGATGATGTTGTCCTTGATCCAGTACTGCAGGTTGGCGGTGTCGCCGGTGGCGCTGGCGAGCGCGACGAACTCGTTCACGGTGTCCCCTAACGTCGAGCCTCGGAGGGCCCGGAGCGGTCCTCCGACAACCAGTCGGCTCCGCTCGGGGTGCTTCGTTCAACAAGAAGCCAAAACTCTTACCAAGACTTTGAACGGCCGTGCGTAGGGACGGACGCGTTGGGTGGGCTGGCTCCCCCGCTCCCCATCATCCGGGCCCGCCGGAACGCGTCAAGGGCGCCTACGGCGTCACTGCGTGATGGCCTGCGGCCACCCTTGACGCAACCCGTCGGGCCCTACAGATGCTCCGCTACGAGGAACCAGCCCGAGGCGGAGCAGGTCCTCACATCTCGAACCTCGCTCAGCCGTCGGTCTCCTTAAGGAACCGGCGGGCCTCCTCCCTTACGCGCTCGGACCATCCCGGCGAAATCGTCTCGAGCAGCGCGTGAAGGGCCTCCTCCGCCTCTCTGAGCGTGCGGAAGGCCTCCTCGGGACTGATGGACTCCTGCTGAGGCTCTCCTTGCTTGTAGTACGAGAAGACGAGCGCACCGTTCTGCACGAGGTCGGGGTGACTGAGCGTTGAGGCGCGACGGTGGGCAAGCTTGTTACGAAGCTCCTGTGCTGCTTGACACTTCTTAGGTGCGTCGCTCTCGGGGGCGACGCGTCGAGCGATAATCCTGATGAACTCCACCTTCGTCCTGGCCGAGGCGATGAGCGGCAGAAAGCCATCCATCATCTCCTCGTGCTTGTGCCTCGGAACTTCGAGGTACTCAGTGATGACCGTGTCCATCTGCAGCTCGACTTCGGTCCACAGGGTTAAGTACCTGCCGCGGAATTCGATCGCCTCCCTACGCAGGTTTCTCCCGCCGTAGTGGTGGGCGAACTCCTCACCTAGTTGGTCCCACACGGAGTCGTCGTTGCTTGTCCCCATGGCCCGATGCTGTCACGAGGCACTCGCCGGCAGCGGAGCGATCTTTACCATTGCTTGACCGAACGTTCAGGTTGGCGCACCCTTGGTGTGACGGGGATTACTTTCATCGATGTAGTTCCCCTGGTCACAGGAGAGGAGGAAGTCATGAGCAAGATCGGACGGAACGCTGGCAACGGCCGCTTCACCACGGTCAAGAAGGCAACGGCACCGGGCAACCGGAAGACCCACGTCGTCGAGACCATCAAGCCCACCAAGAGGAAGGGCTGAGAGGCGCCTAGCGCCAAGCGCGCGAGCCGGGGTCAGTGCAAGTGACCCCGGCTCGTCGCGATCCAAGACGGTACCGCGGGTGCGGGTCTCGACACACCCCTCTGCGGAACTGCGTTGCATGCCTTCAGCACGGAGCACCATGGACCACGCCGATGACCTCCGAAGGGTCCGAAGCCTCGTCGCAGGTAACGATCCCACTCCCCAAGCGGGCGTTGTGCCCGTGATCCATGATCGTGCGCTCTTCCGCGGGACGGTGGCGCCGGTCGTCCAAGCCCGATTCGAAGCGACGCAGAGCGGGCTCCTTGTTCCGCTCGGTACGCTGCGCCGTCCCCAGCCTCTCGATCAGGCCAAGGTGTACCTCACGGCTGAGGAAAGCCTCGACCAGCACATCTCGATCGACGAGCTTGACCGAATCTTGTCCTGGCATTCCCTCGAGGACATCCTGCCGTGGGCCGCGCGCTGGCTGGCGAATCTGCGCCGCCCAGGGGTACGACAGCAGGACGTTGACGTCGAGTTCGCCACCACCTATCTTGCCGAGCCTCATCGTCAAAGAGTCCTGAACCTCCTGAGGATCGGACGGATCCTCATTCCGCCGCAGGCGGTGCTCGTCCTGGCGAAGATCGCCCTGATGAACTGCCCGTCCCGTGGGATCCCCGACGCGCACGACCCGCGCCCTCTCGCCTTCATGCTGCTTGGCCTCACCGAGCATCTCGGGTCCGAGATTGACGAGGTACTTGAGTCGGAAGCTGACCGGGTCATCACGGGTGTGCCGGGTGCGCTCGGTCGAGAGGTAATCGCGAACCAACTTGCGAACCGTCACCGCGACGCAGCCAGCCGATGGGCCACCTTCGAGGAGTGCTGGCGACAGCTGCCGGCTCAGCTGGCAGCGCACCCCCGAGTTCTTGACATGTTCAATGCATATGAGGACGCCACCGGTGTCCCGCTTGATGATGTCGTGACGGTGTGCGCTGCTATGTGGGCGACAGCGACTAGCGGGACTCCGCACCTGGCCCCAGGCTACTTTGACGCACTCGGCTGGACCGAAGCCAGACTGGACGCCGCCCTACAGCTGGTTTCCGCGACGCCTGAGCAGATGGCGGAAATGCTAAGTGACGAGGGCGCCTCAATGGGGATCGCCTGGTCCGTTCAAACCCTTCAGCAGTACCCCGTCGTTCGTTGGGCAACGGGCCACCTCACCGTGCTCGACCCCGACTTGATCATCGACCGCGCGACGGGCGCATGGCCTCTCTACGACATCATCAGAGCGGTCGAGAACCGAGGTGACAACGTCACGGGGCAGCGTGTTCGAGGCAGCTACGCCCACCTGTTCGAGCAGCACGTCACCACCCTCGTCGACGACATCGTCGGGACAGGGTCACTTCAGCGCTCATACAGGGAAGACGTCCTACGACACGCGTTCGGCCGCCGTCACAAGGTCGCCGACGTCGCTGTCGACTATGGATCCGCGTGGGTCGTGCTGGACGCCACTACAGCCGGGGTCCAGCTTCGAACCTTCGCGGGCGTCGCCGACGAATCTGTGGTGCAGGACATTCAAACCATCGTGCGCAAGGCACATCAGCTCGACACCACGATCAGCCTCCTAAGAGAGCGACAGGAAGCACTAACAGGTCATACGTTCAAAGGCCGGCGCCGCTTCCACCCCGTGGTGGTTGTCGCAGGCGCCGCCATCGGCGGACCAATCTTCATGACCCTTCTGCGCGAGGCGCTCGACGCTGCCGGAGTCCTTCAAGGCGATGACGTCGCACTACTTGAGGTGCTCGAGGTCGAGGACCTTCATGTCGCGGCTGCCGTGGCTGAGATCGGAGGGCCCTCGTTCGTTGACCTCCTGCAGGGCAAGCAAGACTCGGCCCTGCGCGACATGTCGCTGAAGGACTACGTTCTTCTCGACCTGGGTCTGCGCCCGGGGCGGGCGAGCCGTATCCCAAGTGCGTGGCCAGCATGGTTGCAGACCGCTATCTCGCAATTCGGCGGGGCGGCCTGATCTCTCGGCGTGCAACGCTTAGCGAGAAGACCTACGGCACAGCAACTGGCCACCGAGCATCAGCCGACTCGCGTTCCAGTGTTGCCGTTGGGCGGTCTGCCCATGTGGCCTGTCAAGCTACGGGCGCGGGACGTCAACCACCTCAGCAGCTGCGCACCTGCTACCCACACCAATACCCGCCACGCAGCCTTGGAGCCTGCCGTCCGCGCTCCTTCCGCAATGCTGGGCTGCCGAATAGACCTCTACTAGGTCAAGGGCCTCGCTGCGCTCGGCCACGCCTGCGGGCGGCGCTGGCGCGCCGTCCTCGGCTGCCTATTCACGAGCATCGAGCCCGCCGTCTTCGCGACTTTCTGCTTGTTCGATCAGTCGCTCCCAAGGCCACGACACGGTGCTGTACTTGCGATAAAGGAGCAACTGCCTGTCGACGACGCGAACGCGGTCGTCTGCGTACGAGAGAACTAGTCCGCGGCCCTCATCGTCAACCTGCAGTTGCTCGAACTTCTCAAGGACCGTCCGGAGGTTTCCCTTCTGAATCCGATCCTGGCGGGCATAGGCTTTCTGAAAGATTGTGTCAATGTGGACTCCTGTCGTCAACTCCGCGTCAGTGGCTTCGAAGACAACAGCCAGAGCGTGGCCATAGATGCCCGTAGAATTCGGGTAAGTGCGAACACCCTTTGCGACACTTTGAGCGAAATTCTGATAGGTAGTGTTTAGTTCTTCAGCATAGAAGAGAGCCGCCTCCTCCGCGTGCCGCACATCATCTACTACCAAGATGTCCTTCACGGTTTGCTTGACGCCGATTCGATCAAGCGTCTCGAGCGCCAGCCGCTGTAGGATCCCTGCGTTCCCATAGCTGTCTTCGATAATTCTCGCGGCGACCTGAGGGGAAAACTTCACATTCAGGGCCTCGCCCCCCTTGTCCAAAATCTTCCCGAGATCGTCGTTGGTCCAGACTACGGATTCTTCTCGTACGCGACCTGTGAGGTCGTGGTTTAGGTGGAGAAGGAGGTTTGAATCGCTCCACACCCCGATCACCACGACGAACAGGCCCATGTCCCATAGGGCCTTCAAGTCAAAAGCGAACCGTCTTCTCTGGTCTTGGGAGAGATAGTGGAAGTCGTCCAAGACGAGTCGCCGGCCGGACTCGATCAACATATGTGCAATGAACTTGAGGTCGTCGACCGGTTGGACCAAGTTTGAGGAGGTGGTGCTTGTTCCGGCTGTTGTTGTAAGGCCAAGCTTGGCGGCGACCTTGCCAATCAACTTGATCCCGAACTCGGTACTGCCCTCTACGGTTCCAGTGAATTGCTTATTGTTCGTCTTCGACAGTTCCAGCCGGACCCCAAGCTCAGCGAGGGCCTCACGGTATACGTCCTCGACGGTCTTCTCCAGACGACAAGAAATAACCAACGCGTTGGGCAGGGCGCTCTGCCTAAGCCAAGTCTTCCCGGCTTTGGACGCACCCTTGATCGCTATGTGGGTCCGTCTTCCGAGGTGCCTTCCCACTGCCTCATCCAGTTCGCCGCGGTCGACGTAGGAGTAGGTAGAGATCTCGTTTGAGATCCCGAAGACATCGTGGACCGCGTGCGTCGGCATTTGTCGGATGTTACAGACCGATGAGCTAGCTCCGTGGCACAGGGAACCAGGCGCTCCACCTGCTGGGGGCAAGGCTCGAGTTGAGTCCTCGTGAGCGACGTACCGCGATCGTTGCGATCTTGCCGCGAGAGCGGGGCTCTGCACCGGTGTCACGTCTGAGCGTGCGACATCACGTGCAACATCTCACGGCTGAATCCGGTGCCTGACGGCTACTGACGGCGCGTCACCCTCCACACGGTGGACTGCGCAAGCGTAGAAGAAGCCGCAGGTCAGAGGTGCTCTGATCTGCGGCTTCGGGAGTGGCCAGGGGCGGGGTCGAACCGCCGACCTTCCGATTTTCAGTCGGACGCTCGTACCAACTGAGCTACCTGGCCGGACCCTGCAGGAAAGGGCCGGACGAACCGGCCCTTCCATGAAGGAGCGACCCCGACGGGACTCGAACCCGCGACCTCCGCCGTGACAGGGCGGCGCGCTAACCAACTGCGCTACGGGGCCTTGTGTGATGCAAGACCGTATCCCCAACGGGATTCGAACCCGTGCTACCGCCGTGAAAGGGCGGGGTCCTGGGCCGCTAGACGATGGGGACCCGACTCTCGCCGGACCCTCCCGTCGGACAACCCGGGTTCGGATCCGTCGAGGACTCGGAAAGCATAGGGGACGGCGGGCCAGCCACCAAAACGGGGTGGCCGGCCCGCGCCGCCTCACTCCGGGATGTAGTCGAACTCGTCCGGGTTCGGGCCCGTGCGGCCGTCCTCGCCCCGGTCGAGGGCGGAGATGCGACCGACCTCCTCGGGCGTCAGGGAGAAGCCGAAGATGTCGAAGTTCTCGCGCATCCGGGACTCGGTGACCGACTTCGGGAAGATGATGTCGCCGCGCTCGACGTGCCAGCGCAGCGTCGCCTGGGCGGTCGTGACGCCGTGGGCCTCGGCGATCTCGGTGATCACCGGGTCGTCGAGGACGCCGCCCTGGGCGATGGGGGACCAGGCCTCGGTCGCGATGCCGTGCTCGGCGTCGGCCGCGCGCACGGCCTCGTTGGCCAGGTACGGGTGCACCTCGACCTGGTTGACGGCCGGGATGACGCCGGTCTCGTCGATGATCCGGGCCAGGTGCGCCGGCTGGAAGTTCGAGACCCCCACGGAGGCGGCGCGGCCGTCGTCGGCGAAGGAGGCCATCGTGCGCCACGTCGAGACGAAGTCGCCGTCGTAGCGGGTCGGCAGCGGCCAGTGGATGAGGAAGAGGTCGATCTGCTCGAGCCCGAGCTTCTCGAGGGTCTCGGCGAACGCCTTCTTCGCCGTCTCGGGCTCGTGGAAGCCGTTGTTGAGCTTGGAGGTCACGAAGATCTCCTCGCGCGGGATGCCGGAGCGGGCAATGGCCTCGCCGACCTCGCGCTCGTTGCCGTACATCTCGGCGGTGTCGATGTGCCGGTACCCGATCTCGAGGGCCTTCGTGACGGCCTCGACGGTGTCGGCGGGGTCGATCTGGAAGACGCCGAAGCCGAGCTGCGGGATCGTGCGGCCGGTGTTCAGGGTGATGCTGGGAACGGTCATGTCTGGGCCAGCGCCTCCGAGGGAGCAGGTATTCCGCCGCTCGGCCCGAGACGGCGGTCGGGGCGGCCGCTCAGGCCGGTGCTGCCCACTCCCGCACGCGGTCCACGTCCCACGTCGTGACGATGCGCTCGGCCGGCACCCCGAGCCGCTCGGCGCGCTCGCAGCCGTAGGCCTTCATGTCGAGCTGGCCGGGCGCGTGGGCGTCGGAGTCGATGCTGAACAGGCAGCCGATCTCGAGGGCGAGCGCGACGAGCTCGTCCGGCGGGTCGCAGCGCTCCGGGCGGCTGTTGATCTCGACGGCGGTGTCGTGCTCCGCGCACGCCTCGAAGACGGCGCGGGCGTCGAAGTCGGACTGCGGGCGGGTGCCGCGCGAGCCCTCGACGAGCCGCCCGGTGCAGTGCCCCAGCACGTTGACGCGGGGGTTGGAGACCGCGGCCACCATCCGCGTCGTCATCGGGCCCGCGTTCATCCGCAGCTTGGAGTGGACCGATGCGGTGACGAGGTCGAGGCGGCCGAGCATCTCGTCGGTCTGGTCGAGCGAGCCGTCGTCGAGGATGTCGACCTCGATGCCCTTGAGCAGCGTGAAGTGGCCTGCGAGGGAACGGTTCACGCCGTCGACGATCTTCAGCTGCTGGCGCAGCCGCTCGACGGTCAGGCCGTTGGCCACCCGCAGCTGCGGGCTGTGGTCGGTGAGGACC
This sequence comes from Chlorella sp. KRBP, assembly GCA_004335735.1. NCBI lineage: Eukaryota > Viridiplantae > Chlorophyta > Trebouxiophyceae > Chlorellales > Chlorellaceae > Chlorella > Chlorella sp. KRBP. The sequence continues at coordinate 15,339 of QAXK01003679.1, read as the reverse complement.
ATCCACTCGTGGCCGAGCTCGACGCCGGTGAGGACCATCTCGTCGATGGGGGAGCCGCCGTCGCTCCAGTCCGAGTGCAGGTGGCAGTCGCCGCGGAGCATCCCGTAGAGCTCCTCGCCGCCGTCGACGAGCGGTCCGCCGGACTTCTCCTGGAGCGAGGCGAGATACGCCGGGAGCTCACCGGCCAGCGCCTCCGCGATGACGCCCGACGTCGACTTCCCGATGCCCGGGATCTCCTGGAGCGTGCCTGCCTCCGCCCGCTCGCGCAGCTCGTCGGCGTCGACCCCGCGCAGGGTCTTTACGGCGTTCCGGAACGCCTCGACCCGGTAGGTGCCCGCCCGCGTGCGCTCGAGGAGGAAGGCGACCCGGCGCAGCGCGTCGACCGGGTCGACCGGCGCCTCGAGCGGCTCGAGGAGGGCGACCACGGTCAGCCCCGGGACCCGAGCACGGCCTCGAGCCCGGTGAGCAGGCGCTCGACGTCGTCCTGGTTCGTGTACGGCGCCAGGCCGACCCGCACTCCACCGGTGTCCCCGAGGCCGAGGTGGCGCGAGCACTCGAGGGCGTAGAAGCTGCTCGCCGGGGCGTTGACGCCGTGCTCGGCCAGTCCGCGGTAGATCTCCTGCGGGTCCACGCCCTCGACGGTGAACAGGATCGTGGGCGTCCGGCTGCCGGCGTTGGACCACACCGTCGCGCCGGGCAGGGCGCGCAGCCCCGGCTCGAGGACGGCGAGCAGCTTCTCCTCGTGCTCCTCGAGAGCCCGCATCGAGGCGAGCAGCCGCTCGCGGCGGTCGTCGTCGGTGACGGGGGTGTCGAGGTCGTCGAGGGCGGCGAGGAAGTCGATGGCCGCGCTGGTCCCGGCGAGCAGCTCGTAGGGGAGGGTGCCGAGCTCGAAGCGCTCGGGCACCGCGTCCGAGGAGGGGGCGAGCTTGTCGTTGCGGACCGTCTCGAGCCACGCGGGGTCGGCGGCGAGGAGGCCGCAGTGCGGGCCGAGGAACTTGTACGGCGAGCAGGTCCAGACGTCGGCGCCGAGCGCGGCGACGTCGACGGAGGCGTGGGCGGTGGCGTGGACGCCGTCGACCCAGTGCAGCGCCCCGACCCGGTGGACGGCCTCGGAGATCTGCCGCACCGGCGGCCGGGTGCCGATGAGGTTGCTCGCGGCGGTCGTGGCGACGAGCCTCGTCCGCTCGGAGAGCACGGCCTCGACGTCCTCGACCGTGAGCTCGCCGCTCGCGGGGTCGAAGTCGACCCAGCGCACGGTGGCGCCGACGGCCTCGGCCGCCTGCACCCACGGCCGGATGTTCGAGTCGTGGTCGAGGCGGGTGACGACGACCTCGTCGCCCGGGCCCCACTGCTTGGCGAGCGCGCGGGACAGGTCGTAGGTGAGGGCGGTGGCGCTGCGGCCCATGACGATCCCGCGCGGGTCGGCGCCGAGCAGGTCCGCGGCCGTGCGTCGGAACCGGGACACGACGTCGTCGGCCCGCCGCTCGGAGGCGGTGACGGTGCCGCGGTTGGAGATCGAGGCGGTCAGGGTGTCGGCGACGGCCCGCCCGACGACGTCCGGCACCTGGCTCCCGCCGGGGCCGTCGAAGTGGGCCAGCCCCGCGGTCAGCGAGGGGAAGTGGGACCGGATGCGCTCGACGTCGTAGGCCATGACGCCATCCTGCCCCAGCCCGCCGACCGCGGGCACGGCGTCACCAGGACGAGTGCAGCGGCCGGCCCTCGGCGAACCCGGCGGTGCTCTGGAGGCCGACGGTGGCCCGCTCGTGGAACTCCTCGAGCGTGCGCGCGCCGGCGTACGTGCACGACGAGCGCAGCCCGGCCACGATCTCGTCGATGACGTCCTCGACGCTCGGGCGGGCCGGGTCGACGTACATCCGGGCGCTGCTGATGCCCTCCTCGAACATCGCCTTGCGCGCGCGCTCGTAGGCGCTGTCGGTGGCCGTCCGGTTGCGCACCGCGCGCGCCGAGGCCATCCCGAAGGACTCCTTGTACTGGCGGCCCTTCTCGTCGGTGTAGAGGTCGCCGGGGGACTCCAGCGTCCCGGCGAACCACGACCCGACCATGACGTTCGACGCGCCGGCGGCCAGCGCCAGGGCGACGTCGCGCGGGTGGCGGACGCCGCCGTCGGCCCAGACGTGCTTGCCGAGCTCTCGTGCGGCGGAGGCGCACTCGAGCACGGCGGAGAACTGCGGACGGCCGACGGCGGTCATCATCCGGGTCGTGCACATGGCGCCCGGGCCGACCCCGACCTTGACGATGTCGGCGCCGGCCTCGAGGAGGTCGCGGGTGCCGGCCGCCGAGACGACGTTGCCGGCGACGAGCGGAACCCCGAGGTCGAGGGCCCGAACCGCGCGCAGGGTCTCGATCATCTTCTCCTGGTGCCCGTGGGCGGTGTCGATGACGAGGACGTCGGCACCGGCCTCGGCCAGGGCCGCGGCCTTCGCGGCGACGTCGCCGTTGATGCCGACCGCCGCCCCGATGCGCAGCCGGTTCGACGCGTCGACCGCGGGGGCGTAGAGGTGGGCCCGCAGGGCGCCGGCACGGGTGAGGAGGCCGACGAGCCGGCCGTCGACGTCGACGACCGGGGCCAGCCGACGGCGTGCGTGCGACAGGGTGTCGAAGGCCTTCTCGACGTCGACGCCGTCGTCGAGGGTGACCATCTCGCGGACCATGACGTCGCCGAGCTGGGTGTACCGGTCCACGCCCGTCAGGTCGGTCTCGGTGACCACGCCCACCGGCCGCTCGCCCTGGACGACGACCGCCGCGCCGTGGGCCCGCTTGTGCAGGAGGACGAGCGCCTCGCCGGTGGTCGTGGTCGGGTCGAGCGTGATCGGGGTGTCGTACACGAGGTGGCGCGACTTCTGCCAGGCGATGACCTCGGCGACGACCTCGGTGGGGATGTCCTGGGGGATGACGGTCAGCGCGCCGCGGCGAGCCGTCGTCTCGGCCATCCGGCGCCCCGCGATCGCCGTCATGTTCGCCACGACGAGCGGGACGGTCGTGCCCGTGCCGTCGACGGTGCGCAGGTCGACGTCGAGGCGGCTGGTCACCGACGAGCGGTTCGGGACCATGAAGACGTCGTCGTAGGTCAGGTCGTGCTGGGGCATCAGGTCGTTGAGGAAGCGCACGAGACCAGCGTAGGTGCGTCGTGCCCTCCCGGATGGGGCAGGATCGGGCGGGTGAGCCTCATGGCACCCTCCCCGGCCGACGAGCGGCGTCGCGCCGGGCTGCGCCGGATGCGACTGCTGGCCCTCTCCCTCCTCGTCCTCGCCGCCGTCGTCTTCCTCGCGACGCTGCGGCTCGACGACGACGGCGTGTGGGGGTACGTCAACACCGGCGCCGAGGCCGCCATGGTCGGTGCGCTCGCCGACTGGTTCGCCGTCACTGCCCTCTTCCGGCACCCGCTCGGCGTACCGGTACCTCACACCGCGATCATCCCGAAGCGCAAGAACGAGATCGGCCGCAACCTCCAGGAGTTCGTCACCGAGAACTTCCTCACCGAGGAGATCGCCCGCGAGCGGCTCGCCGCAGCCCACGTCAGCGAGCGGATCGGCCGCTGGCTCGGGGTGGCGCGGCACCGGCAGCGGGTGCTCACCGAGGTCGTGCGGGTCGCCCGGGCCGGCCTCGGACGGCTCGACGAGGACGAGGTCCGCAGGCTCGTCGAGGACTTCCTCGTGCCGCGCCTGGTCCGCGAGCCCATCAGCCCGATCGCGGGCGCCCTCCTCGAGGGGGTCGTCGAGGAGAGCACGCACCACGGGCTCGTCGACCTCGGCCTCGAGCAGCTGCACGACTGGCTGCGCGACAACCCCGGCGCCTACGCCGAGGTGCTGACCACCAAGGCCCCGTGGTGGACGCCGCCGTGGCTCGACGAGCGCGTCATCGGGTGGACCTACGACCAGGTCCTCTCCTGGCTCGTCGAGATCCGCCGCGACCCCCGCCACCCCGCCCGGCTCGCGCTCGACGACCTGCTGCGCACCCTCGCCCACGACCTCCAGCACGACGAGGCGGTCATGGCGCGGGCGGAGTCGCTCAAGGAGCGGCTGCTGACCCACCCGCAGGCGGCCGAGACCGCGCTCGGGCTCTGGCGATCGTTCCGGGCGGCGCTCGAGACCGCGATGGACGACACCGACTCCTACTTCCACCGGCGCGGCGAGGAGCTGCTCGAGCACCTCGGCGAGCACCTCGTCCACGACCCCGCCTGGTCCTCGGTCGTGGAGGCCCGTCTGGGAGAGGCGGTCTCGTTCGTCGTCAACACCTACGGCAGCGAGCTCGCCGAGGTGATCTCGGTGACCGTCGACCGGTGGGACGGCAAGGAGGCCGCCGAGCGCATCGAGCTGCACGTCGGCCGCGACCTCCAGTTCATCCGCATCAACGGCACCGTCGTCGGTGCGCTGGCGGGGCTCGTCATCCACGCCGTGGGGCAGGCGCTGTCCTGAGTCCCGCGCTCGACCGTTGGCACGGGTCGCCCACGGCGCTAGCGTGGGACCGCTCCCCGTGCGTGGGGGCCCCGGCGAAGGGATCCGACATGGCAGGCAAGTTCGAGGTCTACAAGGACAAGGCCGGCAAGTTCCGCTTCCGCCTCAAGGCGAGCAACGGCCAGGTCATCGCCACCGGGGAGGCCTACGAGAGCAAGGCCAGCGCGTTGAACGGCGTGGCCTCGGTGCAGAAGAACGCCCCCGGCGCCACCATCGACGACCAGACCTGACCGCCGCCGGTGCCGCCTAGGCTCGGGGGATGACCACCCCGCCTGCCGAGCACACCGAGCACACCGAGCCTGCCGAGCGCCCCCGGCTGCTCCCCGCCCTCCTGCTCGCCGCCGTCGTCTTCGGCGCGCTGGACGCCTTCTGGCTGACGGTCGGCTCCGGCACGCTCTACGACGAGCGGATCGGCCACCTGCTCGCCGACCGGCCGAATGCCGGTGCGGCGGCGGCGTTCTACGTCGTCTACCTGCTCGGCTTCGTCCACTTCGTGCTGCGGCCGGCGCTGGCGCACGGGTCGCTCGGGCGCGGGCTGCGCGACGCGGCCGCGTTCGGCGTCGTCACCTACGCGACCTTCGACCTCACGTCGATGGCGGTGTTCCGCGACTTCCCGCTCGTCGTCGTGCTCGTCGACATCGCGTGGGGTGCGGTGCTGTGCACCGTCACCGCGGCGGTCGTGCTCGGCGTGCTGCTGCGCCGCACCCGCCGCTGAGCGCCGCGACGAGCCGTCAGCGCTTCTTCGGGGGCAGCGGGAAGAACATGCTCGTCCGCTGCTGGTACTCGGGGTAGCCCGGCCGCTTGGCCATCTCCGACTCGAGCAGCTTCGCCCCGGTCGCGAAGGCGAGGAAGTACGTCATGACGACGGGCGAGAGGACCGTGAGCACACCGGGCCAGGCCTCGGCCGCGACGACGAACATGCCCCACCAGACGGCGGAGTCGCCGAAGTAGTTCGGGTGGCGCGTCCAGCCCCAGAGACCGCGGTCCATGACCTTGCCCTTGTTGGACGGGTCGGCCTTGAACGCCTTGAGCTGGGCGTCGCCGACCGACTCGAAGGTCACGCCCACGAGCCAGACGACGACACCGAGCGCCGCGACCCAGCCGAGGGCGGAGTCGGTCGCCGCGGCCACCTGCAGCGGCAGCGACACGAACCACGCCGCCAGCCCCTGGACGACGAAGACGCGCTTGACGGCGAACGCGAACCGCTTCTCGGGCGGCTGCGAGGACAGCATCTTCTCGTAGCGGGGGTCCTCACCCGCGCCGAGCGCCCGACCGCGGATGTGCCATGCCAGCCGCCCGCCCCACAGCGTCACGAGCACCGCCAGCAGCAGCGAGCGCCCCGAGTGCTGGCCGAGGGCGTAGGCCACCCAGCCGATGGCGACGAACACCAGGCCCCAGGTGATGTCGACGACGGCCACCTTGCCGATCCGCTTCGACACCGCGGCCGTGACGCCCATCGCGACGGCCGAGGTCAGGAGCGACCCGAGCAGGACGACGACGAACGTGCCGCCGGAGAACGCCTCGCCCATCAGCGGGCCGGGTCCGAGACGACGGCCGGGCCGCCGGGGCGACGCAGCAGCAGCTGGTCGACGCCCATCCGGTTGTCCCGGAACGCCTGCGACCCACCGACGAGGTAGAGCCGCCAGACGCGGGCGCCCTCCTCGCCGATCAGCTCGACGGCCCGGTCCCAGTTCTCCTCGAGGGTGCGCGCCCAGGCGTCGACGGTCCACACGTAGTGCTCGCGCATCGCGTGCACGCCGCGGACCTCGAAGCCGGCGTCCTGGAGGAAGTTCAGGGTGTCGCCGACCGGACGCATCGTCATGTCGGGGGCGATGAACTGCTCGATGAACGGGCCGCCGCCGGGGTGGTGCCCGGCGAAGCGCGACATCTGCTGGACGAGCACGTAGCCGCCCGGCCGCACCGAGCGGTGCAGCACCGACGCGTAGGTGTCGTAGTTCTTCTCGCCGACGTGCTCGCCCATCTCGAGGGAGGCGACGGCGTCGAAGGGCTCGTCGCGCACCTCGCGGTAGTCCTGGAGGCGGATCTCGACCCGGTCCTGCAGCCCCCGCTCACGGATCCGCGCGTCGATGAACGCCTTCTGCTCGGCGGCGATGGTGACACCGGTGACCCGTGCCCCGAAGTGCTCGGCCGCGTACAGCGACAGCGAGCCCCAGCCGCAGCCGACGTCGAGGAAGCGCATGCCCTCGGAGAGGCCGACCTTGCGGCAGACCATGTCGAGCTTGGCGGCCTGGGCCTGCTCGAGCGGCATCTCCGGACCGTCCGCGTAGAACGCGCACGAGTAGGCCATGTGCGGGTCGAGGAGGAACTCGTAGAACTCGTTCGAGAGGTCGTAGTGGTGGCTGATCGACGCGCGGTCGCGGGCCAGGGAGTGCAGACGGCCCTTGACGACGGCCTGGGTGGCCGGCGGCGCCGGCGGCCGGGCCAGCGCGCCGGTGTCGCGACCGAGGCGGACGAGGTCGGGCACGAGCCGGGCGAGGCGCGCCGGCGTCAGCGGCGGCAGGGAGCGGGCGGCGACGGTCTCGCGGACGAGGTCGAGGGCGTCGCCGATGTCGCCGGCGACCTCGAGCTCGCCGGTGACGTAGGCCTGCGCGGCGCCGAGCTCGCCCGGGTGCCAGAGCAGCCGGGTCAGCGCCTGCGGGGTCCGCAGCTCGACGAGGGTGCCGTCGGCGGGACCGGCCTCGGAGCCGTCCCACGCCCGCAGCCGGACCGGGAGGGGGCCACCGAGCACCGGACGGAGCGCCGCCTCGATGCGTCCGGCGACCCCGCCGGTCGTCGCGGTGGTCCTGCCCTGGTCGGTCAACGTCACGTGGTGCTCCTCGGGTCGGGTCGGGACGCGGAGGGGTCCGCGTGGGTCACGCTCGGCGTTCGGAGTCCGGCGTCGCCGCGGATGGCTCGCCGTCCCGGCTGCGCCGGCGGTCACGGGCCGCCGCGGTGAGCAGGGCGACGTCCGCGACGAGGTCGGGGCCGAGGTGCTGGCCGCCGATCTCCTCGAGGACGCGGGGGGTCGTGCCGCGCCCGGCCAGCCACAGCGGGTGCTTCTGGGCCAGCCGGCGCAGCGCGGGGGCGTGCGCCCGGAAGCCGGACGGCCGGCGGGAGCTGAGGACCACGGCGTCGGGGCGGACCATGTCCGCCGCCGACGTGAGGGAGGCCACGGGGGTGTCGGGGCCGAGGTAGCGGATGCGCCACCCCGCGCGGCCGAGGAGGACGCCGAACGAGAGCGGGATGATGTCGTGGAACTCGCCCGGGGGGCAGGCGATGACGGCGATCGGGCCGGTGCCGATGCCCCACGTCAGCGACAGCGCGCCCAGGCGCCGGCGGACCAGGCTGCTCGCGAAGTGCTCCTGCGCGATGCCGATCCGGCCGAGCTCCCACATCTCGCCGACGCGGACGAAGAAGGGCACGAGGACGTCGACGATGGCGCTCTCCACCGAGCGGTCGAGGAAGGCGGTGTCGAGGACGGCGTGCGCGCGGTCCTCGTCGAGGGCGGTGACGGCGTCGAGGAGCTGGGCGACGAGCACGGGCGGGTCGGCGCGCATGGTGTCGCGGCGGACGTCGCGCTGCTCCTCGTCGGTGGCGGGGACCGCGCCGTCACCGTTGGCGGCGGCGCCGGCGCGCTCGGCCGCGAGCACCTGGCGGGCGGCCTCCATCGCGCTGACCCCCTGCTCGCGCAGGGCCATCACCTCGCGGACGCGGCGCTCGTCGTCGGTGCCGTAGAGGCGGTAGCCGCCGGGGGAGCGGACGGGGTCGAGCAGCCCGTAGCGTGACTCCCAGGCGCGCAGGACGTGCGTGCTGACACCCACCCGGGCAGCCAGCTCGCCAATCCGCATCGACGGGGGGACCGAACGCCTCATGCGGCCACGGTAAGCGCTGGCCGCACATTTGACAAACCTTTGACGAAGGTCGACGGAAGGTTCTACGGTCATGCCCATGCCCCCCACCGCCTCACCGGAGCGTCCCCACGCCCCGGAGCGGGTCGCCGTCGTCGGGGCGGGTGTCTCGGGGCTCACCGCCGCGCACGTCCTCGCCACCCGCCACGACGTGACCCTCTACGAGGGCGAGGACCGCCTCGGCGGCCACGCCCACACCCACACCGTGCCCACCGCGCACGGCGACCTCCGGGTCGACAGCGGCTTCATCGTGCACAACGACCGCACCTACCCGTACCTGCGCCGGCTCTTCCGCGAGCTCGGCGTCGAGGCCCGCGACACCGAGATGTCGATGAGCATCCGCGACGAGTCGACCGGTCTCGAGTACGCCGGGGGTCGTGGGGTCAAGGGCTTCGTCGCCCGCCCCCGCCAGCTCCTCGACCGCGAGTACGTCGGGATGCTGCGCGCCGTCAAGCGCTTCCACACCCTGGCCACCGCCTTCCTCGAGCAGACCGACGACGAGGACACGACGACCTACGGCGAGTTCATCCGCGACGCCGGCTTCCCCGAGTCCTTCACCCGGCTCTACGCGGTGCCCGTCGTGGCCTGCGTCTGGTCCAGCGGCGAGGGCCAGGCCCTGGACTACCCGGCCCGCTACCTCTTCCGCTTCCTCCAGCACCACGGGATGCTCTCGGTCGGCGACTCCCCCCAGTGGATGACCGTCGTCGGCGGCTCGCGCACCTACGTCGACCTGCTCGCGGCGAAGCTCCCCGCCGTCCACGTCGGCGACCCCGTCACCTCCGTGGCCCGCACCCCCGACGGCGTCGAGATCCGCACCGCCGGCGGCCGCCTCGACCGCCACGACCGCGTGGTCGTCGCCACCCACGCCGACGACGCCCTCCGCCTGCTCGCCGACCCCACCCCGGCCGAGAAGGAGGTGCTCGGCGCGTTCCGCTACTCGCAGAACGAGACGGTCCTCCACCGCGACGGGTCGTTCATGCCGCGCGCCCGGCTGGCCCGCTCGTCGTGGAACTACCTCGTCGGCGACGACCCGTCCAAGGGCGCGATCGTCACCTACTGGATGAACCGCCTCCAGGGCCTGCCCGCCGAGGAGCCGTTCTACGTGACGCTGAACGCCACCGAGCGGATCGACCCCGGTAGCGTCGTCGCCACCATGCAGTACAGCCACCCCCTCTACGACCTCGACGCCGTCCGCGCCCAGCGCCGGATCGCCGAGATCACCACGGAGCGAACGGCGTTCGCGGGTGCGTACCAGGGCTGGGGCTTCCATGAGGACGGCTGCCGCTCGGGTGTCGAGGCGGCGCGGGCCCTCGGGGTCGACTGGTGACCCGATGACCACCGCCGCCGACCTCCCCGTCCTGCCGGCGCTCGTCGTCGGGCGGGTCCACCACACCCGGCACCGCCCGGTGCGCCACTCGTTCACGCACAAGCACACGCAGTGGCTCGTCGACCTCGACGCGATGCCCCGCCTGCCCCGTTGGCTGCGGCCGTTCGCGACCTTCCGCGGCGAGGACCACCTGTCCGGCAACCCGGGCATCGCGGCGCTCAAGGCCAACGTGCTGCGCGTCCTGGAGCGGGACGGGGTCGACACCACGCCCCGCGACCGCGTCGTGATGCTCGCCCACGCCCGCACCCTCGGCCACGTCTTCGACCCGATGAGCGCCTTCTGGGTCTTCGCCCCGGACGGCGCCCTGCGCGCGGTGCTCGTCGAGGTCCACAACACCTACGGCGGCCGGCACGCGTACGTCCTGCGCCTCGACGAGGGTGGTCGTGCCGCGATGGACAAGGACTTCTACGTCTCCCCGTTCAACGACGTCGAGGGGGAGTACGCCATCCGCCTCACCATGACGCCCGACACGGTCGGCGTGGCCATCCGGCTGCGCCTCCACGACGAACCACTGGTGACCGCGACCGTGACGGGTACGCCGAGGCCGGCGACGACCTCGGCGGTGGCCCGGACCGCGCTGCGGCACCCGTTGATGCCCCAGCGGGTGAGCGGGCTGATCCGGGTCCACGGCATCTGGCTGTGGCTCCGCAGGCTGCCCGTCCGCCCCCGCCCCGAGAACTCCCTGGAGAGCGTGCGATGACCACCGCCGACACCCCCCGCTTCGAGCTCGCCGCCCCGCGGCTCGGCTTCCCCCACGTCCTCACCCGCGGGAGCGTGGCCAAGGCCATCACCGAGGTCGCGGTCCGCCCGATGCCGGTCCGCATGCGCTACCCCGACGGCACGGTCGTCGGCGCCGGCGGCGCGGACAGCCCGGTCCTCGAGGTCGTCCGTCCCCGGGCGATGTTCCGCCGCCTCGAGGCACACCCGAAGATCGGCCTCGGCGAGGCGTACATGGCCGGTGACTGGCGCGCCGCCGAGGGCACCGACCTCGCGCAGGCGCTCATGCCGTTCGCCGCCCGGATGGGCGCGCTCGTCCCGAAGCCGCTGCTCTCGCTGCGCGGGCTCGTCGACCGCGCCATCCCGCGCCACCAGCGCAACACCCTCGAGGGCTCGCGCAGCAACATCAGCGCCCACTACGACCTGTCCAACGACCTCTTCTCGGCGTTCCTCGACCCGTCGCTGTCCTACAGCTCGGCCCTCTTCGACCCGGCCCGCCCGGTCGCCGAGCAGGACCTCCACGAGGCCCAGATCCGCAAGGTCGAGGCCATCCTCGACGCCGCCGACGTCCGCGAGGGCTCACGCGTCCTCGAGATCGGCACCGGGTGGGGCGAGCTGTCCATCCGGGCGGCGGCCCGCGGTGCGACGGTGACCTCGGTCACCCTCTCGGCCGAGCAGCGGGCCCTGGCGATGGAGCGGATCGCCGCCGCCGGGTACGCCGACCGCGTCCAGGTGCTCCTCCAGGACTACCGCGAGACCACCGGCGAGTTCGACGCGATCGTCAGCGTCGAGATGATCGAGGCCGTGGGAGAGGAGTACTGGGAGACCTACTTCCGCCAGATCGACGCGCTCCTCGCGCCCGGCGGCGCGGTGGCCATCCAGGCCATCCTCATGGAGCACCACCGGCTGCTCGCCACCAAGGGCTCGTTCGGCTGGATCCAGAAGTACATCTTCCCGGGGGGCCTCATCCCCTCGCTCCAGGCGATCCGCGACGTGACGCGTGAGTCGACCTCGCTGCGGGTAGAGAGGGTCCAGGCGTTCGGGCCGGACTACGCGGAGACCCTGCGTCGCTGGCGCGAGACCTTCATCGACCGGTGGGACGAGATCCAGCACCACGGGTTCGACGAGACCTTCCGGCGCATGTGGGAGTTCTACCTCGCGTACTGCGAGGCGGGCTTCGCCACCGGCTACCTGGACGTCGCCCAGATCCGCTTCACCCGCCAGGAGGACCGATGACCACGACCGTCGAGCGCACCATCCAGACCACCGCCGCCCCGGACGAGGTGTTCCCGTACCTCGTCGACTTCCGCAACGCCACGGAGTGGGACGCCGGGACGGTCTCGTGCGAGCGGGTCTCCGGCGACGGCAGCCCGGGCACGGTCTACAAGAACGTCTCGAAGTTCGCCGGCAACACCGTCGAGCTCGAGTACACGACAGAGGAGGTCGCCGAGCCGCGCTTCGTCATCGTCGGCCGCAACGAGACGACGACGAGCCACGACACCATCACGGTGCGCCCCCACGGCTCCGGCTCCCAGGTCACCTACCGTGCGGACTTCGAGTTCAGCGGCATGGCCCGCTTCCTCGGCCCGCTGATGACGCCCCTCCTCGGCCGGCTGGGTGACCGCACCGCGGCCCAGCTCAAGGAGGCACTGGACCGCCGGTGAGCGCTTCCTCCGGCGCGGGTCGCCGCGCCCTCGTCACCGGTGTCACGGGGTACATCGGCTCCCGACTCGTGCCCGCCCTCCTCGAGGACGGCTGGACGGTGCGTGTCCTCACGCGCGACGCCGGCAAGGTCGCCGACCGCTGGTGGGTGGACCGGGCCGAGGTGGTCGAGGGCGACGCGACCTCGCGCGGGACCCTCGCCGAGGCGCTCGCCGACGTCGACGTCGCCTACTACCTCCTGCACTCGATGGACAGCGAGGGCGGTTTCGTCGAGCGCGACCGCGAGATGGCCACGACCTTCGGGCGGGCCGCCTTCGAGGCCGACGTCTCGCGCATCGTCTTCCTCTCCGGGCTGCACCCGAGCGACGGCCCGCTGAGCGACCACCTCGCCTCGCGCGTCGAGGTCGGTGACCTGCTGCTCTCCAGCGGCGTCCCCACGGCGGTGCTCCAGGCGGCGGTCATCCTCGGCTCGGGGTCGGCGTCCTTCGAGATGCTGCGCCACCTCACCTCCCGGCTGCCGGTGATGATCACGCCGAAGTGGCTCGACAACAAGATCCAGCCCATCGCCGCGCGCGACGTCCTGCACTACCTCGTCGGTGCCGCCGACCTCCCGCCCGAGGTCAACCGCACCTTCGACATCGGTGGTCCGGACGTCCTGACCTACCGCGAGATGATCACCCGCTTCGCCCGGCTCGCCGGGATGTTCCCCCGCACCATCGTCACCATCCCCGTGCTCACCCCCCGGCTGGCCAGCCAGTGGGTCGGCTTCGTGACGCCGGTCCCCACCGGACTCGCCAAGCCGCTCGTCGAGAGCCTCCTGCACGAGGTGGTCTGCGAGGAGCACGACGTCGACGAGCTCGTCGGTGCGCCGCCCGGCGGGGCCCTCGGCTTCGACCGCGCCGTCACCGACGCCATCGCCGGCGACGACGCCGACCCCCGGCCCGAGCCCGGCACCGTCGACCCCGCGCGGGTCACCGCCGCCGACCCCGCGTGGGCCGGTGGAGGCTCCGGGTCCTGACGTGGCCGTCTCGTGGAGGGCCCGGTGAACCCGGTCGCCGAGCTCCGGGCGTTCGTCCGGGCTGCGCTCGTCGACCCCGTCCCGCGCGACCACACCGAGTCCGACGCGGCCTTCCGGCGTCGGCGTCGGGTCGCCGTCGTCACCCTGCTCCTCGGGGCGGGCATCCTCGGCTGGGCGCTGCGCATCGAGCCCGGCAACCCCACCTTCTACGTCGCGACCATCGCCTTGGCCGCCGTCTGGGCGGTCGGCGCGTTCGCCTCCGGGCCGCTGCACCTCGGGCGGGCGCACCGCCGTGTCGGCGAGGGGGAGAGCCGGGCGGTCGTGCAGTCCCTCGCGCTCGGCGCGATGCTCCTCGTGCTCTTCCTCGCCGGGTCGCTCGTCGTCGCCCAGGTGCCGTTCCTGCGCGACCCCGTCCAGGAGCTGCTCGACCACGCCCGGTTCGGCTCCCTCGGGGTGGTCGCCGCGATCACCGTGGTCAACGGCGTCGCCGAGGAGCTGTACTTCCGCGGCGCCCTCTACGCCGGCGTGGGCCGGCGGCACGCGGTCGCCGTGACGACCGTCGTCTACGCCCTCGTCACCGCCGCGTCCGGCATCCCCCTCCTCGTCCTGGCCGCCGCGCTCGTCGGGCTCGTCGTGGGGCTCCAGCGTCGGGTGACCGGCGGCATCCTCGGGCCCGTCGTCACGCACCTCACCTGGTCGCTCGGGATGCTCTTCCTCCTGCCCGCCGTCCTCGACCGCCTCTCGTGAGGAGAACCCCCCGATGACCGCCGTGCTGTGGCTGCGCCGCGACCTGCGCCGCCGCGACCACCCCGCCCTGCTCGCCGCCCGCGAGGCCGCCGGTGACGGTGACCTCGTCGTCGCGTTCGTCGTCGACCCGTCGCTGTGGGAGCGCGGCGGGCCGGTGCGTCGCGCCTGGCTGGCCGCGAACCTGCGAGCCCTGGACGAGTCCCTCGACGGCGGCCTGACCCTGCTCCACGGTGACCCCCGGCAGGTGGTTCCCGCTCTGGCGGAACGCGTCTCGGCGTCGTCGGTCCATCTCTCCCGCGAGAGCACGCCCGCCGGTGTGCGCCGGGACGAGGCGGTGCGTGACGCCCTCGGCGAGGGCGTCGAGTGGGTCGAGACCGGCACGCCCTACGCGGTGGGTCCGGGCATCGTCACGAACGGCTCCGGCGACCCGTACAAGGTCTTCACGCCCTTCGCGCGGGCCTGGCGGGAGCACGGGTGGCCCGAGCCGGCGCCGACCCCGCGCTCGCTCGAGGTCCGCCACGCGCGCAACGACGCCGACGCCACGGCCGCCCTCGACGCCGCGCTGTCGGCGCCCGACCTGCCCGAGCTCCCGCCCGCCGGCGAGGAGGCCGCGCTGCGACGCTGGCGCTCCTTCCGCGACGACTCGCTCGGCGACTACGACGGCGACCGGGACCGTCCGGCCCTCGACGCGACGTCCCGGATGTCCTCGTACCTCAAGCTCGGGGTCGTGCACCCGCGGACGCTGCTCGCCGACGTGGCGGACCGCCGCGGCTCGGGCGTCGAGACCTTCCGCGACGAGCTGGCCTGGCGCGAGTTCTACGCCGACGTGCTGTGGCACAACCCGCGCAGCGCGTGGGAGGACCTGCGGCCGGCGCTGCGGGGCATGCGCTACGACGAGCCCGAGGACGCCATCGAGGCCTGGAAGACCGGTCGCACCGGCTACCCCGTCGTCGACGCCGGGATGCGCCAGCTGCTCGCGGAGGGCTGGATGCACAACCGGGTGCGGATGATCACCGCGAGCTTCCTCACCAAGGACCTCCACGTGTGGTGGCCGGTGGGGGCGCGGCACTTCCTCGACCGGCTGACCGACGGCGACATCGCCTCGAACAACCACGGCTGGCAGTGGGTGGCCGGCACGGGGACGGACGCCTCCCCGTACTTCCGGGTCTTCAACCCCGTGACCCAGGGCGAGAAGTTCGACCCGTCCGGCGAGTACGTGCGCCGATGGGTGCCCGAGCTGCGCCACCTCGAGGGCAAGGCCGCGCACACGCCGTGGGACCAGGCCGACGGGTACGCCCACGGCTACCCCGAGCGGATCGTCGACCACGCCGCCGAGCGGGTCGAGGCCCTGGACCGGCTCGCCGCCACCAAGCGCTGACGCCCCGACCGGCCGGCGCGCGTCACCCGGCGTCCACGAACCGACGA